>CM065666.1:1784250-1814156 GCA_033220385.1 Triplophysa yarkandensis
TTGTCGGTCGTGACATTGATTCATGTTTCTGAGCTCGATGCCTGTTGATTCACACAAGTCTTCCTGCTGTACACAATGATATCTGATAGAAGAATGGAGAGATGAGAGATGAGGGCCCTCTGCCTCCATCACTCCATGTGGTGTACACTCACTAGGTCTTGAACTGTGACCTTTAACACTGACCTACTTCTGTTCTTCATCTCAACATGAGTCACTGTGTGTGTGTGTGTGTGTGTGTGTGTGTGTGTGTGTGTGTGTGTGTGTGTGTGTGTGTGTGTGTGTGTGTGTGTGTCTGTCTGTCTGTCTGTCTGTCTGTCTGTCTGTCTGTGTGTGTGTGTGTGTGTGTGTGTGTGTGTGTGTGTGTGTGTGTGTGTGTGTGTGTGTGTGTGTGTGTGTTGATTTAGGCTTGTGTGTGTCTTGTGTGGCACTGTGTGTTGGAATGTGAACATCCATGTGGGTCACGTGACTATGCATGGTATGCTACAGTGTTACGGCATTGAGAAGTATTATTAAAATATTACTAGTATGTTCATTGTCTTAGAAAATACCCTGCAGTGTTGTTATGCTGTTTAGGGTAGTTGAAGTAAATTAAAAGTGATGTGACGTGACGTACAGCCAAGTTTGGTGACCTATACTCATGGTAGTGAACACACACACCAACAGTGAACACACACATCAGTGAGCACACTAACACATTATCGCGCCCCCACACTCACACACAGAAGTAAAGACACGCACAGTAGTGAACACACACACACACACACACACACACACACACACACACACACACACACACACACACACACACACACACACACACACACACACACACACACACACACACACACCCTTTATATTGACTGAAAAATACCCTTTATATTGACTGAGTTATGTCAAAGTTTAAAAACCAGAAGCCAACTTCTAGCATTTTGTGTGTGTGTTCAAGAGAAAACAGAAAACTACATTAATAGTTTATAAATTTGGCTCAAAAACTTGACATTGATAACAAGGTACATTCCTGAGTGTGTCCATCCCATGATAGAGATTCTCCACCTCCAGACCCCCTGCGCTCTTATCCAACATACAGGATTCAGAGTCTAATGGTGTCTGGATTTCTCCCTGTGTCATCGGTGGATTAGTATCTTCACACTGGGTGGGATAATCATGCACACAGTTTTGGACGTCTGGGAATCAGGTTGTCGCTTGTCCGTGTGAATGTCAGGCGCTGTGAGAGAGGCTGTGGAGACGGACACCGCTGTGCCAGTGAGGTAGATCACAGTCATTTGCAGGAACGGGCATCTTGCTCAAACACTGCGCCCCTCCAGACGCCCATCTGGGGTCCTGTCTGAAGTGAAAAAACAGAGACGAAGTGCAAACACAGCCATTCGTTTATGCAACAAGGCATATGAGTAGTTCAATTCGGCCGAAACCCACTGTAACTGGGGTTGCCAGATATTTAGTCAAAAACCTATGAAGGTTCTGGGTGTAATAGAGCTGAAATAACTTTAAGCTGCTTAGCCTGTGGATTCCTCCTGCATTGACTACCCCGGCCAACAACCGCAAATTCTCCTTTCTCATATTAGATAATATGTTGTCTTGATAAACACAAGCTCAGATGTTTGTGTATATTTGATGAGGACCATCTCAATATCAATACTACATAATGACTCAAAATAATTTCAATGGTTGCTATGATTTTTCTGGCTTCCTTTGCAGCAATAACGAGCCAGTCGAGTTTCTCTGCTAAATATTTTGACACTTGTCAGGAAAAGGATGTTCAGATATAAGTTTAATATCTTTATACATATTTCAACATACTCATGACTTTCAGTCAGATTTTAACTAAACATTTAGTGTATATGTGAGTTATGTTCACATTAAAAAACTAACATTGCCACATCATTATAGGGTGGTTACCAGGGCGCTGCTAGGGTGTTTTTGGTGGTTTCTAGGAGGTTACCGCTTCATTGTCTCCTCGACTATTGTAAGTCGCTTTGGATAAAAGCGTCTGCTAAATGTAATGTAATGTAAGGTTACTTAATGATCCTTGTTATTTATCCTAATCTCCACATTAGGGTTGGGAGATATCCCTGTATTTGCACGATAAGCGGTATTATTTTGTCCCATGATAGGATTTTTCCTGTGTCATGCATACCGATGCATATTCATGTCTAATTTTGCATCTATATTTATTGTACTTTTTTATAATTTTACATTTATAAGCATCAACTCTGCTAGTGAACGCAAAGGAAGTGAGGTTGTTGAAGTTGAACAACACAAGGATGGAGAAAGCTCCTCTGTCGTATGGAACTGGCTTGGGTTCAGAATCTCAGACATCGAACAACAAACCATACTCTTAGTGCCATTCTTACAGTATGAAAAATACACTCTCTTCGGCTCAGTTTGGGAAGTTGTGATATAGGTTTAATGTTTTTATGACGTACTTATCATTCATTCTCCTTATGGTGACAGTTGAAGATAAAAGAGAAATTTAAACATACATATGCCCGTCATGCATTCAGATGAGCATTCCAATTCTAAGTGAATGTACTCTAGAAGCGAAATGAGATGTACTTAATATACCCTTTAAATTACTGATATTGGTTCAATTAAGCACTTAAATCCGCATTTCAGCACAGTTGATAACCAAACCTAATGCTACCTAAACAACAAAGAAAAAACACCTCAAAAATTTTTTTATTCAAAATAAATGTAATAAAAAAATGAATATTCAAAATTTCACCTTGAAGTTTGAACTGAACTATTTAAATAGCTGCAAAGGTTTAAACATTCTTATTCATACTGTGGACATATGCTCATTTTGGTTAATTCTCCTAACCAATAACAGCAGTTCATTATCCGAACATTAACCGTTAACTGCTCGGATTAGAATCCTTAACACATACTTACATTTCCTTGCACCTGCAGTGTTTCTGAAAACAGAGAAAACTAAAAAATAGATCACACATGATTTAGATCCCAAAATGAAAATACACTGAATCCTTTATAAGCTTCGAAGAGAGTCTTGTTTTTCATCTGCTCCTCTCACTTTGGTTCTTCATGTCGTTTCAAAGTCTGCATAGGCGGCCAAGTTCAAAACGCTTCTGTGCAGCTATTTTAGTCATAGCAAGATAACTCTTCTATCTACTTGAATACAGATATTTCTGAAATCGCTTTTAAAAGTCACAAGTAAATCAGTATTTCCAAATCAATAATTAACCGTATACAGGTATTACATACGATTCATTTCTCAAGCTTAAACCACGATAGAAATCAGATAAAAATGCTGTTTCAGCTTCTGCTCGCTTAGCACAATCCTCAACTCTCTATGTTTCTATCCTCCATTACATTTTGGTACAGGGCCAAAAAATAATTGCTGGACGGAAACTCAAAGACAGGCAATAATTTTAAGAATTAAAATGATCAGAAAATGTGTAGCAGGAAGTAACCCTTCAGCTCACTGGATGGAAACGTGTTTTTATTTTTTTGCTAATGTTTAATACAGTATTTGAACTATATTTTATTTGTAGAAGTCTTATTAATCCCCTTTTTATTAAAGAGTATTTATTTTATTTTTCATAATATTTATTTTAATTTTTACCTAATTTTGTTGGGTAAACAAATGCTAAACTAAAAAAGACTGTAAGAAAACTGATGTGAAAGATTAGGAGTGCTTTAAGTTACCTGGCTTTCCATGTGGCAAAATATTAAAATTTTCTTTATGTGTTTATTAAATATGCTTTAAGAAGATTGAAGAAAGGTGTACTAAAGTGTAATTTTATATTTTTATCATATACTTTTACTGAAATTGGGAATTGGGAATCTGTTGCATCATGATGACTTTGACATGACTTTTGAAACCGAGTTACTTAATGGTTAGATTTGTGAATCAAATCAAAATGTGATCTTTTCTTGCATTGGTTTTGTCTTCATACAATAAGTCAAAAAAATTTACAAGATGATACCTCTGTTTGGTTACCAACGTTCATGTTAACATATACTTTCGCATTTTGCTAAAGAAAGAATCTTACACGGATTTGAAATAACAGAATTTTCACTTTTGAGTGAACTAAATGCATTAAAGCATGTTCTGAGAAATGTATGGCCCAAAACTTTAAGAGCCATTTAAACTGGTCCTTACTGTTCTAACATCATTTTTTTAAGTTTTATCTTCAGCTTTTCAACATTTAGAGTGTGTAGATGATTTACTATAATCCCTGAACATATGGATTTTATCTGACACAAAAGTTCTTCTGAACAGTCAGAGTAGATGACTGTGCTTAAATGTGAAGCAGCAGCACACACTTTATCCCCAGCAGGCCATCTCTCTCTTGAATGAAGGCCAGAGGTGTTGCTGTAGCAACTGTTGCCAAGATTCCAGCTCAGGACTTTGAGTAGAAAAGGTACATTCTGTGATTATGTTGGCCGGGAGACAGTGAAATCAATTTGAGAAGTATTTTTGGATTTTGTCCATCATGGCGGTTTTTCATTACCATAAAACTGTTTTTCTCTCTGTCACTTGTCAGCAATACATAGTTGATATACATCTACAGACATGTCTAGTTTGCCACAGAAAATCTAGGTTATGTAATATCTTAAAACAATTTGCCTTCTTTATAGATATTTTGAAAGGATAGCATAATTTGAAATATGGGTTGCTGGAATTACTTTTTATCATCATGTACATCAGTTGCGCATGATTAAATTATGTTTTTCAGTACATTTCTGTTTTAAAATGAAGATTTAGTAAAAATGTGCTTTACAGATGTGTCCATTTAAAGCCTTTAATGTCAAAAATCTAAAGGATCATATTTTAATTTTGTCTTTCTTTCTTGTTTTTATTCTTTACTTTATAGTATTTTAATAATAAATTAACAGGTAAAGTCTAATTGTGGACGTCTATGTATGTTCCCTTCTTAATGTTTTAATTTAATGTTTAAACACTATATTTCTACATCAAATTTAGCAAAAATCATCCGTTTAAACATTGCTCACGTTCCCATACTCATTGTTTTAAAGAAATGTTTCAAATAGTGATTATAATCGATTAGCTGCCGACCTTATAAAAGATTCAAATCACTGGGATGAATCAAAATCTCTCCAGTACTTTCTGTTAAGTCTCTTCTGCGATGTGTAATAGTTTGATGATTAAGGTAATGAGCACCGTATTAGTGTAATGATTCAATTCCCAGTACTGAAATAGCCTTCAGAGTCTTGATTCCTATCATATTAGAAATCAAAGAATCGATTCTTTTCAACTCCATCTCCTTTCCAATAACTGGGATTTCTAAGTACAACACAGCCTTTGGATTCATTCCTTTGAATATTTTTGTTCCGATAAAAAAGCGCTAGGACATACAATCTCATGTCAGTGTTATTGGACTGGAACCAGTTCCTGATCTCACAGTTTTCATTTACACAATAGTTCATACTTACATTAAATCTCAGCCAACCATTGTTTTCAGACTTCCCATTGGGCAGACCTGAGGACCATAAACTTATCTTTCTGGTCTTCTGTCTTTTCTTTCAGTCCTTGGCAGGATTGGATCCTGCTGGGCCACTTGGCAATGTTTTGGCGAGATTGGTTTCAGTTGGTAAAAGCAGAGAGGAAAAAATTTCCTGGTAGTCATACAGGGCTTTGTGTTACTGTTCGGCGGATACACCCTGATCCTGTAACATGGGAAATACAGACTACTTCATATCCTGACCTTCTTATCAGGGACGTTTTCAGATGTAATTGCAATCTGTTGATGTTTTATAGATCTTTCATCATTCTAATACAGAAGTTTAGTCAATACCAAGTGATCACTCTGTTCCCAGCAGCATATATGATAAAGATCTCATAAAACATGCAGAAAACATTGGCTTGCTTATGAAATATAGATACGGCACTTTGTATGCCGTGGATAGACGTGTGACACCTCTAGAAGCTCATTTCTTTCATCTGAAGATGTTATAAAACCATCTGCAGTATCCTCAGAGACCACAACATCCCCTGTACAGCTGACTGACACACAAGGCCAGCAATTCAGTCTTTGTTTACAGGACAATTTATGGATGTTTCACAACGTCTGCATCATTTACAGTAGATTCATAATGCAAGCCGTCAAGAATCGATACACACTGTATAGGTCAGACGATGGTCTAAATGTGCACACTTTGCTGATGATGTCAAAGTGCACTGAGAAACCAACAAGATGTAAGATAGAAAACTGCATCTTGACATCAAAGAGTGTTAATATTACACAACATTCATGACTTGAAATTCAATTTAAAATTATCTCAACTTCAATCTTGCATTGTTAGCTAAATTTCTGCGACGTCATCCCAAAATGATGGCCATTCTAAAGCTATGCAACACAATCACAATTTCTATAGAAGAAATCTTTATATTATATTTATCTTATATTTTATCTAGTCTAAAAGAGTAGTGTACATTAATGTAAAGTGATAAATTCATAAACCTTTGACCTATGTACTGAACTATGAGTTGTTACATTTTATACAAATACTATTCAGGAGGGTATATGCAAATGAGCATGCATGCTAGTTTTTTTCACGATGCAGCTCATTAAAGCTGTTATTCCTTTGGGCCTTTGCAACAAGAATACTGTGAATGTTTTGTCTGGAGCTTAATATATCAATGCGAGACCAAAACCAAAAAAATGTTGTGACAATCAAAAACTTTATATTAACTGCATGACACTGTGCACAAATAATGTGCACAAATAATGGTTTGCCTGTAAATTCACAAAAAATACATGAATGTCGCAACTTAACATTTTAAGAAAAATCATCTTACCCATGAATAATTGGAAGAAAGTGAAGACAATGTAATTCAAAAATTAATATATGAATAGATAAGTTATTGTTTTTATATAAAATGTAACATTTCTCTTGAAACATTCTATAAACAGAATGAGATCTTTCAATGTTATACTACTTAAATGTGAGTATTCCTACTGTAAGAAGCCAAATAAACAAACTAGACATCTAACTAGTTCATATAAAGTTCTAAATGGATTTTTTTACAAACTATTCAATCTCTTAAAATTTTCTGAAATGCTATAACTTCAGAAAGACACCTAACCCTGGTTTGCTCTCCGGGCGCAGAAGTTATAGCTGCCCATTGTTCCGGCTGTCTGTGTTCATAACTCTCTGAATAGGTTAAATGAGGTCACCTTTTAGGTATAGGTCACAAATCCGACGAAAAGTCCACTTTCACTTCACTTTCATTAAAAAATCTATTTTTTCATAAAAACATTTTTTTTGTGTGTATATATATATATATATATATATATATATACAATGACAGCAACTCTTCATAGTTGCAAATAGAAAAAATGTTGCAAATAAGTTGTAAAACCTGTTTAAACCGACTCATGGGTGCAGTGTGTGCGCATTAGTGTGTGTCCTGAAGCAGATGCTGACAGTAAAGTCAGATCTCACAGTAAATTGAACATGCCATGTTCAGTATCAGACTTCTGCACTCAGGTTTAATACTTTATGTAGACAGCGAGAGAGAGATGAAATATACCCGCAAACACAGTAAAGACCTTTCAGTCTCATCCAGCTTTAACAGATGTATCATACAGAAGTGAGAGTGTTGTGTGTGTACCACATCTGTTAGCGTGTGTGTGCTCTCTATGTGTGCTGTTAAGTCTAAGTGTGATTGAACTTTTCCCCACCGGCTACCCCAGTGCCCAGCTGTCGGCAGTGGGATTACAGAGCGGCAGATTACACCACTAATGAATCCAAACAGAAGGAGTCGTGCCAACAGCTGGGTATCCCCGGCCCCCCTCGCTCGACCTGCTGTGGCCTACTACACTACATTTCACCGTCAAATCCCTAGAATTCTGTTGTGTGTCATTCAGTATTTACAGTATACTCATGTGTCTGTGGTCCATGTACAGAACATACTGCTGCTTCAAACTACACACCCACACATCATTCTGCTTACTGTATATGTTTACAGAGAACACCACTGTTGGACACAGAGATATTGTAGAACATCCAATGTTGACTTCAACATGCAGATAGTGTAATGTTTTGTTTTGTAATTCAGGCATACATCAGTTTGAGGATATGATTATAGTGCAATATGGAGTATTGCTATCCTGCTTTCATGACATTTTTTGTATTGTTTTAAAATTAAACATCTTCTCTCTTTCAGTTCCCTCTTTCTCATCAGGCTCTCTAAGGAACGATGGAATAAAGGCGTCTGATGTCCTAACAGTTCTAAGAGAGAAGGTCGCCTTCGTCTCAGGTGGGAAATAGTTCTGTGTATTATAAACCCATTCATCCCATGTGCTTGTCTGTAGTCCGTGGTCTGCTTTATTCTAGCCGTTATCCAGTCTGTCTCGACGGACTGTTGATCACACACACACAAAGGCTCATGTGTAATAACTTTATTATGGCCATTGAGGCAGTTTATATAATAAAATTAGCCTCTTGTTTCTAGGAGGAAGAGATAAGAGAGGGGGACCCATCCTCACGTTTCCTGCACGGAGTAACCATGACAGAATAAAACAGGAAGACTTACGCAAGCTGGTGACGTACCTCTCCACTGTACCCAGGTCAGTCCTGTCATGAATTTCATGTCAATTTAAAGAGCTGGTACATAGAAGTATATGAAGAATTAAAGCAATGATCTGTTATTGTATTATGTCCTTACATGTCACTTAACCCAACATAAAGTTGTATTTTATATAATATACTGTATGTTGTTTTTGTCCTTTAATGACATTGACATTGTGGTTTCCAATAAATATTTTGGACCCACATACATTCAGGATGAAGCAATATCAGAATTTTTATTTTTTGGCCGTACCTCACTCTTAAAACTTTCTTGTGGCAGATCTGTCAATAGAATTTACATTTCTTTGTGCCATTCTGATGCAATGTCCTGTAACTGAAGAACTACAGAGCATGATTTCCTCAGTGTGTAAACTCGCAAGCATTTATAGAAAGTATAGACATTTATATATATATATATATATATATATATATATGTATAATTATAATATATATAGCATTTGAAAACATATTTAAGTGTTTGTTCTGTATGTGTTGTATTTTCAGTGAGGATGTAAGCAAGCGAGGGTTTACGGTCATCATTGACATGCGTGGCTCTAAGTGGGATCTGATCAAGCCGTTGCTAAAGACCCTGCAGGAGTCGTTTCCAGCCGAGATCTGTGTGGCTCTCATCATCAAACCAGACAACTTCTGGCAGAAGCAGAAAACAAACTTTGGCAGTGCCAAGTTTACTTTCGAGGTATAAGATTGTAGTTCTGTCAGCCGAGAAACTTAGAGAAGAGGGTTATAAGACAAATGATTTATCTAGTGTCATCATTTTGCAGAAAGTTTTTATTGAAGGGTTTTAAAGCATACTCACAAACCTGTCCCTGTAGCTGTACAAGCTGAGAGTAAGATTACTCACTTATTCCTTTTGTTATTGCTATTACACAGCAGTTGGAGAAGTACTGTGGTTTCATATTTTAAAGGACACTGTACCACACTGATATATTAAGAAAAGTCAGGAGATATAAAGACAATACATTCAGGATTTAGTTCTTCATATCATTATTGTATTTAAAATTAAAAAACAAATTTTGTGCTGCACTTATACTGCAAAAACAAATACACAGATCTAGCTTATAACAATCGACATTACATTATACCCTTCCCAAGATTCTGAAGGCATTTATATTGAAAGTCAAAGTGTATTCGAGCATTCATGCAAGTGACCACAAGGAATTCCTGTTTGGGATGAATTTAAAAAATGTAACCTCTTTGGCCAGCATTATTTTTTAAGACATTAAACGTTTGCACAGACAGCACTTAATGGGTAATACACTTTAACTGAAGTCTCGTTAGAGTAGGCTTGGGCGGACATACGGTAATATGGGATACCGTGACCAGGATACCGTCATAAAAAACAATACCCTTATGTAGGGTAGAATGATAAAATATAAAATATAATTTATGTAATGCTTGAAAATGTGTTTGCTTAGTTGTCATCACATGACAGTATGGATGAGAAAGAGAGAGGGGGGAAAAATGGCACACCAAGTGAACTTGTCTCCAAAGAGAACACAACTTCTGCAACTGCTATGTGTTGCGAATAAAAGTTCTAATATTGTTGTGCATGTGAATTTTTCAGTATTATTGTTTGGTATTCAGTTTCTGGACGGTTTCGGCACAAGCCACCAGTTTGGTGATGCTGTCTGAGCCGTATGTCAAAATTCTTTTACTTATAAAAGGGAGGAGGTATCACCTCAAAATTTGGATAGTGTTCAAGCATGATGTAGAGTACAATGTGTGTAAAATTGAGAACATGAAATCAAATACCAGTTCTTTTTTACTTTAAGACCAGTATGGTTTCTGTGGAGGGTCTGACCAAACTAGTGGACCCGTCCCAGCTGACGTCAGACCTGGAGGGAACGTTGGAGTATGATCACGTGGAATGGACCGAACTACGTGTCTCACTGGAGGAATTCACAGGAGGAGCTCTTCACCTCCTTTCGCGGCTGGAGGAACTGCAGGAGGCTCTTTCCCGTCAGGAGCTGGCCGCCAACGCAGAGGAAGCGCGAAAGCTCCTGGAGGAGCATGCTCGACTGAGGAAGACCATGACGAAGGCTCCGGTGGATGAGTTGGATCATGAGGGCCAGCGGCTCCTGCAGAAGATCAGGGACGGGGGAGATGGAAGGCTTTCGGGCGGAGCGGACTTCCAGAGTCTGGTGCCTAAGATTGCCGCCCTGCTGGATAAACTTCAGGTTACACGCCAGCATTTGCTACAGGGCTGGCACAACCGTAAACAGCAACTGGACCAGTGCTTCCAGCTACGGCTTTATGAGCAGGATGCTGAGAAGGTGAGATGCAGATGGGAGTGTAATGAGTCAAATGGAATCAAATTGTAGAGGTAACCTGCAATCTAACTCGCTTTGGATAAAAGCATCTGCCAAATGCCTAAGCATAAATGTAAACTTGTTGCTCATTACTGTGTTTTTTTTCTGGTAAGTCCTGGGACACGTCCACAAAAAATAGAGTGTTGATTATTTCTGAACAACAAATAAAAGAAACTAACAATTACATTAGCTATCAGTATTATTATCTAGCAAGGGTGTTCAACCCAATTTCATTTAATAAATTAATATACATATAGCATGCAATACATTTGTTTATTTAATACACTCATCATACATATTTATACATAAGTCACTTTCCAGACTGGTTAACAAACACAGACCATAACTTGACCTTGGGCAAGCTGCATTTATGTTCTTTTTTGCCAATTACCAACAACCTAGCAACCATTTCAATCAACCTAGCATTTACCTATTTGTGTCCTAGCAACCAATCACTACACCCGAGCATCATAATGGCAAGTTTTACAGAAGCGACTTCACACTTATAAAGAATATGAATAAATCGCTTTTAGATGGTTTTAGTGTAATCTCAGTGATGGAAAAGTGAAGATGAAAGCAACATTACAGCAATAAGCAACAAGAGTTCATGCTTTACAGGGATTTTACCATGGGCTGTCATCGTACAAGAGTGATTCATTGCAATTATAGACTATAGTAGAAGACACACTAATGTTCAAGATATTATAATTAAAAATCTGAATAAACCATTACCATAATGTCTATTGACTAAAAAAACATCAAATCAGGCTTTTAGAATCAGTCCTATCCATTTATAAAAAGTCTTAATAATGAATCATTTAACAATTATGATATTCTCACTTCAGCATCTCTAAGACTGCATGAGCCTCATATTCCGTTTGAGAACAAATGGAGAGAAAGTCTCACGCTCACTAGTCCTGCTGTGAGAGTCCATCTGTGCTCCACTAGAGCCAGTGTACTAAAGGCTATTGCTTGTGAAACAGCCAAACAGAAAGTGAGTGTGTATATTAGGATTTACATCACCCGAAGCCTCACGACCACTATTAAGCAAATTCGTCTGCTCTTTTGTAAATATTTACAATCAGTCCTACATGGTCATTTATGGACCACGGTTATGGTTTGCCACTTCATGTGTGCTCTGTCTCTCTCTCTGTAGATGTTCGAGTGGATTGGACACAATAAAGAGCTTTTCCTGCAAACGCACACAGACATCGGTGTCAGCTTCCAGTATGCGACGGATCTACAGACGCAACATGATCACTTCGCCATGAACTCCATGGTAGGATGTCAGGCTGTTCAAAGACACCCTGTGACTTGAGTCAAAATCAAAAAATACTTTTTCATTTCAGAACGCATACGTGAACATCTCACGCATCGTCTCTGTGGCAACTCGTCTGTGCGAGGCCGGTCATTACGCTGGGGCTCAGATACAGCAGATCTCTGGTCAGTTAGATCAGGACTGGAAGAGCTTTGCTTCAGCACTGGAGGAGCGTAGCGCCATTCTGGCCATGTCATCTGTTTTTCACCAGACATCTGAGCAGGTAACTGTTCCATGTCTGATCCCTAACAATTAATGTAAGGATGACAGCTGTTCAAATTATAAAGAGCAATATATTGTAATCAAACATCTAAGTATTTGGACTCCTGGGGCATTTTTAGTAGGTGACAGAGCTATAAATATATGTTTTGATATCGATCCTACAACCTTGATTTCATTCGTTTTTGCCCAGATTTTCTCCATGCGAGACTCAAGTCTATGCTCCCGTGTCGGCCTAAGTCAGCTATCTGTAATAATAACTCTTTTGTATAAATGTGCATACGTTTGCACATTTGATTTATGACCCAATTTGTATAATCGTAAGCAACCCTGTGTTTAATTACATCTGAGCTTGATTTTAATGAGGGTCTACTGCCGTCCCTCAGTCCTCCATGGTTTTGTTACAAGTCTTTTCATGCTGTTTTAAGATTAAGTGATTGTTTTTGCTGCTCTTAGTTTCTGTCTAGTATGGAGGGCTGGGTGAATTTGTGCGGTGAGAGTGGGTTTCCGACGAAGACGCAAGAGATTGAGATGGCCATTCATAACCATCAGAATCTGTATGAGCAGGTCACTACAGCATACACAGAGGTGAGTGGGTGGGATCTGTATCATTAAATATGAATTGTATAAATGTATCCAGTCAAATTAATGTCTTACTAAAGATCTGTCTTTTTGATCTCAGGTCAGTCAGAAGGGAAAGACTCTGCTGGATGTGTTGCAGAGGCCTCAGCCTCCTGCTGACTCTGGGTCTCTGACAGCTGGCTCAGACTATGGTCAGGCCGTGAGGGGAGTTTTGGAGGTGGTCCATGAGGTTGTTCATCAGTATCGGACACTAGAAGGTCTCTTGCAACACCACAAACTCAGATTGCATCAGAGACTTCAACTGTGTGTGTTTCAGCAAGACGTTCAGCAGGTAACTTGCCTAGAAATGTATGCATGTTTGCACTTACATTTGAAGACAGATAAGCACACCTGCATACACACACATGCAACACTCAGACATGCATGAAAACCTACTGAAAATGCATGCACGGTTAAGTAAAACATGCGTGTGTTTGTGCAGGAATGCATGAGCCCGCTGTGTGCAGTTTGTGATGGATGCCTGAGTGAAGCATGCATGCTTTGTGCATGCATGTGTATATTAAGTATGCATGTGTTTGCATGCATGCATATCTTTGCATGCAGGGCAGTCGAATGTGCATTCATATTCAGTAGGTTTTCATGCATGTCTGAGTGTGGTATACTTCGCTGACACATGCATGCAAACACACAAGCACACTTTCCTCATGCAAATTGCAAAAACACTTGCAAAAGCATTTATGCTTTATTCATTCATGCTTGCTATACATGCACACATTCATGCGTCACACAAACACCATACATCACACAGACTTGCACACAGACATTCATGCATCACAAAATGCACACAGACAGAACCATGACCTAGACTCTTAACCTTTCAGTAGTTGTTTGTAGTTTTTCACATGTAAAGATGTTTCACCTGCGGCAGAACAAAATATCAAGCAGAGAGAGCATTAAAGGAAGTGACAAGGATTGGGACTTCTGACTGAGATTGCCTCAGCATCCTCCAGGGACAACAGTATTGTGCTTGGCCTTCAGTCAATACCCCCAACAATACACTTTACTTCCTGTGGTCGACGCTTTCAGAGGCTTTTTGTTGAACCTTCACCGGTTCTCTGTCAGGGCTATGTGTTTCCTTTGATGTGACTGGATCCATTCCAGAAAGATCAGTCCTGCTTGGGCTTTAAGCTTGACTAGTGAACTAAAAAGATCAGACTTCTAACAAAGTCACTGTTCAATCTTTCCAAAATACCTCAGAGGCCATTGTCATTAAACGTTTAGGCTTGGAGTTGCGATTGGAATGTGTTGAAATAGCTCCCAAAGGATAGAAAAATCACAAATGACATTTTTATTGAATCTTAATTATATCTTGAAGGCAGCAGCCAGATTGAATGCAGAGCGGATGAAGACTTTTAAAGTCTTCTGCGTCTCAGAATGTTTATGTGGATATATGTTCATCTAAATACTTCCTGTTTTTATTACTCTTAAGAAACAATCTAAACAAATTGATGCTTAAATTTCTTATGACCTACTTAAAGACGGCAGACTCTTAAAGTACTTCCGTTGAAAATAGGAAGTTAGGTTAGGAAACATGGAAGAAGTCATCGTTTGGTGTTTAACAAACCAAGGACACAAAAAATGGAATTGTGTTCTTGCGACCGATCTTGCGAAGCAGCTATGGAAGAATGAACTCGGAAGGACGGGAGCACAGAGAATGCATTTATGTTACCATATAGATGTCCTGCAATCTTCCTGCTGGTCACATGACCCTCAGAGGATATTTTAAATTCAACATTCCAACTTTTAGAAAGACAATTACATTATTACCAATGTGGTTTTACTGTATAGAACACTGCATTTTTTATTTTTAAATGTATACAACAATTGTATGCAACACCTCCATCGTCCGACATTATTATGCAGGAGTGACTTTTGGAAGTTTTAGCAGGGTTGGTACGCACAAAGACACCTTCCATGCATCCTTCATGTCAAGAACACATCCGGGTACTTTCATGCATCCTCTGCTTTGCATTTTTGAGTATTGGAACAGAAATTTGACGATGAGAACACGAGGACACGACACAGCTGAAGAATGCATTATGAGAAACACCCTTTATCTCCAATAGTCACTAGTCTCGCTAATAAGAGGATTTGATTGGACAGAATTAGTAAGTGCAGAATGAGTCATCAGCATTTGAAATCATTTGTGTTCTCTTCACTAGCTAATAAAAGACATTCTGAAGCAGTCACATTTGAATCCACAGGATATTAAGATTATGTTTTCTTTCCTATTAAAGAACAGACTGATATTCCTCTGGGTCTTGTATATGCTTGCAGCACTTTGATCATTGATCAGAATTTTATTTTCACATCAACGGTTCATTGGTGTGAAGTTTTTCCACAAGAGTTCTTGTAATGATGTCTGGAGAGTTTAGATTCCACGGTTCAAGAGCTTGAATGCTGTTTAGGGACTGTGATTTATATTAAATACATTGAGTTATGCTTTATTCGTCTCATTAGATATGTTTCGAGTTACAACATGTTGTTGGGTACTACAGAAGATAATACGTTTTTTTACTGTATAGTTTACTTTAGCTGACTATTTATTATATAAATGGTCCATTTATGTTGAATAGCCTTATGGTAATGTGTGTATATGTGTGTATGCACCTTCAGGTGTTGGACTGGATTGAAAACCATGGAGAGGCGTTCCTCAGTAAACATACGGGAGTTGGGAAGTCTGTGCACCGAGCACGAGCGCTACAGAAACGTCACGATGACTTTCAGGAGGTGGCACAGGTCAGTATAAACTCACATTATGTTGTGTTGGTGTGCATGTACAGTGCAAATGATGAAAAGAAAAATATCATTGTTCTCCGATCTGGATTGTGTTGTGGATCCAGCGTGGGATGCTCAGTTACACATTTTGGGTTGCCAGATTTTTTTTGCTGGTGAAGATCTCTCTCTCTTTCTTTTTCTGTCTTTCTTATTGTATTATATCATCTGTGTGTCTCTCATCCCCTAGAACACTTACACTAATGCGGATAAGCTGTTGGAGGCAGCGGAGCAGCTGGCTCAGACGGGAGAGTGTGATCCAGAAGAGATCTATGCCGCCGCCCATCACCTGGAGGTCAGAGTTCAGGAGTTTGTGCGGCGGGTGGAGCAACGGAAACTGTTGTTGGACATCTCTGTGTCTTTTCACACCCACACCAAAGAGGTGATGCACAATCACTTTAAATCATGTTCTTATAGAAGTCTAAAAACATTGCCATGATGTTTTTATAAATTTTACTTGACGTGTCTCTGGGTCTGTGTCTCTGCAGCTATGGACATGGATGGAGGACCTGCAGAAGACTCTTGTGGAGCCGGTGCTGAACTCCGACTCTGTGGATGCGGTTCAGGAGCTCATCAGGCTGTTCCAGCAGCAGCAGAGCAGTACGCTAGATGCCACGCTCAATGTCATCAAAGAGGGGGAGGAGCTTATTCAACACCTTCGGTGAGGTTACCTTCACTCCTCAGCCTATCAGAGCATTCTGTTTCCTGATGGAGTTCACCATTACACCAGCTTATCTTAGGATCTTAATTTAATACTTGAAGTATATATTTATCTCTTTTTATTTAGATAAACTACAATGATATAATAAGTTTTATTATTTTTTATTATCAACAATTTTTTTTTATATTACATTTTATTTAAGAAATGGTGTTGGGGAGATTGGGTGCAGGATTAACCAGATTGGTGGGTATCACATCTTAATAAGCCCCAGATGGTCAAAATGAAATTCGCTGATCAATCTTAATGCATTTTTTCCAGGATTACCTCCGTGGCAGTCCTCATACGTGATGCTGCTTTATGTTATGTGATACTGGTTGGGGATGAACATATCTTGTGTTGTGATTGATCTGTTTTCATGTGTTTATGTACTCAAACAGAGACTCAGCGCTGGCCTGTAATAAACTTCCTCACGCCAGCTCTGTTGCTCATATCGAGGGTGTTCTGCAGCAGTTGGACGAAGCTCAGGCTCATATGGAAGAGTTGTTTCATGAGCGCAGAATTAAACTGGACATCTTCCTGCAGCTTCGCATCTTTGAGCAGTATGCACTGGAGGTGTGTGTGTATGTGTGTGTGTGTGTGTGTGCGTGCGTGCGTGCGTACGTGCGTGCGTGCGTGTGTGTGTATAAACATATTGAATAATTTCCATAACCAAACCAAGGGCAACAGACTTTGGTATTAGAGTGTTTTTACGAGTACGAGTGTAAGTAAATGAGCTCAGTATCGGGCCTAATATCGATACCAGTATCGTTATTGGTGCATCCCTATAGTCAGAACTTGTATCTTTTTTTATTATTTATTATTATTATCATTATTTATTAATTTATTGCTGTCTTTTAAATTCATACATGCAAAATCATTAATACGGGACTTCATGAGTGCACGCTGGTATTCAGTGCAGTTTGTGCTGCAGGTGATGGGAGAGCTTGACGCATGGAAACAGGATCTGATGAGACAGGCATCTGACTTTAACACAGAAGAACTCACGCTGGCTGAACAGAGACTCCACAGACACAGCGAGCGCAAACTCGCCATGAACAACATGACCTATGAGGTCATACAGCAGGGACAAGATCTCCATCAGTACATCATGGAAGTCCAAGCTTCAGGTAAGGAAAATCTTTTATGATTAATATTTCTAATGTCATGCTGCAATGCATTATGGGATTGTGTTCCGCCCAAAGAAACGTGTCCAAAAAAAAGTTTCTTTGAAGGAATGCAACAGAAATAAATCGACTATCTCTGGAAACAGTCTTTACTTTGGGAATGTGCCTAAAAGCTAAAATCATCAAACCATCAGGCCAAAAGTCACACAGATCAACAAATCCAGTTGCTCTCTTTATGGGGTGCATTGAGCAGACTCAAGCCCTGTCAAAATGCCTTCAGAAAATTGAGATGTTCTGACAGCTCGTGCAGCGGGAAGAGAGTCATCGAGAGATGGAAAGAACGCAGGAGGGATGATGAGATAAAGGAGTGTGAATCAGCCATCTTCACTCCTCCGTGCTCTGATGCGTTTTATTGACAGTTACCACGGACACAACAGCAGAAACCCACGGCACGTATTATGGGCTGTCTTAGATGAAAGCTCTGAAAGAAAAAGAGATAGAAACAGATGGATGAGTGGGAAAAACAAAGATTGTGAATTCATCTTTCTATGCACACAGACTGAACTAACAAGAATTCATAACTGTTTTATGAGGGGGTTACTGTACTTTTGTAAAGTTTAAACCATACAAAAACATAAAATCATTACAAAAAGGAATTATAAGGCCTTAACCATCACTGGTTCAAAAGCAGATTGTATAAAAATGTACGATTGAGATCTCATACAAATGTTTCTTCATAGATTGTCGTAAATTTAAGTTGTCTCTTAATAAAATAAGATTTTTATTTATTTTATTCTGTTTTTAAGTCAGTGGTCTGTTAATAGATAAAAATATTTAATAAAAATAATACAATGGCATGACAATTAATCACAAATGATTATAAACTTGCAAAACAACTCACAATATTAACTTCTGATGTTGTAAGTGATCAATCCCAGTTGTTTTGAGATATCTTTATAAATTCTGTAGAATGTAAACTACGCTAGTCAGAATTTAACCAAACATATTTAGGATCTTATTTAATTTGTATAAAAAATAACTGAAGAAATTGAAGCAGGAAGTGCTTCATGTTTTGTTTAAAATGTCTCTTTAAAGTCAATCTATCCCGATACTACATCACTCTGCTAAAGGGAAGTGAGATACATTTGCAGGTAATGAATTTAACAGGTTACTTTACATAATTAATCACCATTAATTGACATCTGTAATTATAATACACGACATGAATCATGCTGATGCGAGAGAAAGATTGAAATAAGACGGTCCCAGATGATGTTTACATAGACAGTGATTTGCTGAGACTTGAAGTCATTTATTGTCGGTGAAAGTCGGTTCCCAGCAACACCAGCGACAGAATATGATGTGAAATTGAGTTGGATAAAAACTCTGCCCTTGACTAACTTATGATTATCCACCTTTATAAGTCAGGTATTTTGTTTTGAAGAAGCAAAATCCAATTTCTTAGTTGGTAAGAAACATTTTAATTGGCTAATGTGATTAATTTTGGACCCTCTGTGAGTCTGTGTGTGATACCGAACGGGTTAGAGGAAGACAGAGAGTGCTTTTCTCCATACAGCCCTGGGATCTCTTAATATTAATGGTGGATGAAGGGGTGAGGTTGCTATGGAAACTCCCCCTACATCCCATACCAAGGTTTCCATGGCGACAGGTCCTTCGCTCGTCACTCTGGGGTTGCCGTGGACACACTTCATCGCTCATGGTGCTCGTGATAATGCAGAGGCACTCACACATCACATTCCCATGGGAACTGACTCGCGTGGACCGCCCGTAGGGTTCCCATGGAGACGGCCTGAGGGCAGGTAGCGGTGGATAAGTGGGGTGATGTAAGGGTTAGCGGATGCAGGTTAAAATGTGCTGTGGCATTGGCAGACTAGAGGAGAAATTTCTGTCTATCATGCATTTACACGCATGCTGGTCTTCTGTCACGCACCCCTGTGGTTGTACATACACAAACACACGAATAATCGACTCGGCAGCTGGGACTTACCATCAGATTCCATCACATGCCCACCTGTCTGCCACCCCATAATAACTGCTCACTGGCATCACAGACCTACAAATGGCCTTGGCCATAGTGGTTTGAGGCACAGCTCCCCCTGCTGTACCGACAAATTACACTTTTTTGGACTGACACAATTTACACAAAATTAAAAGTTTTTCAACTTGAAATTAATAACATATACTTTTAAAATGTTCTAAATATGGAAGTAACCCTTTCTATTGGAATTTCTTAAAGATATTGATTAATATAACAAATATATATTTGTTAAATAATTTTTTTCAATAAATAAACTTTATTTAAAAGTATTTAAAAGTGTTTAAAAGTATTTTCAAATGTTAGAAAAAAATTAACTGTTTTATTTTTAATAGATTTTTGAAAACATACATTTAAGGTTTTTAAAACTTTTATTAACGTTATAGACTTGTTTATTTTTATGATATTGAAACTGAGCCCCGTTAAATATGATTTACTGTGTAGATTTTTATCTGATGGAGTTTAAAGTTGTTTTTCTTAAAACTGCAGAAGCAACTTAAATTGTGAGGAGATTTATGTAGATGTAAATGTATTAAGATTGTGGGGGTAAATCTGGATTTGAGTCACTTTTTTCTGAAATGTTTAAGGTTAAAGATTAAGAATTTTATTATATTGACATATTATTACAGATTGAAGACTTGAAAAATCTAAGATTTCTGACTCTTGTTCTCAGAAGAAATATAAAGGCTTTGTATGAAGATGTGTGCTGTCTGTGTGTGTTGTTCAGGTATGGATTTGACGGGAGAGAAAGATGTGGATTTGGCTTCCAGAGTTCAGGAGCTTCTGGAGTTCCTGAATGAAAAACAACACGAGCTGGAATCGAGCGCAGAACACACACACAAGCGCCTGGAGCAATGTCTGCAGTTACGACACCTGCAGGCTGAGGTCAAACAGGTGCGTATCATCTCAATCTAGACCTCCATACTTTCTTCCTGATGTTACCACCACCTATCTGACTTTCATTCAGGAAATAAAGCTATGGCCTTGCTGCAGTCCAAGATTCTTACTGATGCTATTAGCCCCATGTACAAGTGCCAAGCTAATTGCTTTTATCCTTTAAGCACACACACACACACACACACACACACACACACACACACACACACACACACACACACACACACAAACAAAAAAACAAACGCATATCCAGACTCTCTCTAGCTGTGCGTGGGTGCACATTGCAGTCTTTATTTCAAACATTACCACTATTGCGTACTGTATTACAACATAAAAAAACTGGATCCTATTCACAAACCTCTCTCTAATGCTAAATGAAACAGCACTGGATTGTATTAAAATGGTGTCTTACATTTTTTGTAAATCAGATTTATTAAGGGTTCACCTTAATCAGCACAACTTCTCCAAAATGTAAATCTAAGAGATGTTTTTTAAGAATAAAAACATTTTAATAACCGCTAAGGGTGAAGATTCAGATTTTCAGTATATGTCAAAAGAGACATGCGTAGACTCCTGCAATATTTTTGTTGTAATTCAATGCATTAATGACTCAATAACTCCCTTAAGTATGAACATGCGTGTGTTTATGTGTACATATATTTACACTCCTGCTGTGTTGTGTGCAGGTGTTGGGATGGATTCGTAATGGTGAGTCGATGCTTACGGCAAACACGACCAACGCTGGATCTCTGTCTGAGGCGGAACAACTTCAGAGAGAGCACGAACAGTTTCAGCTCGCCATCGAGGTACACACACACACACACACACACACACACACACACACACACACACACACACACACACACACACACACACACACACACACACACACACACACACACACACACACACACACACACACACACAAACACGCACATGCACACAGACACACATTGAAATGATGTGTTTCCTGTAATATGCACATTAATATTACATTTCGATGCCTGCGGTACCTGCAGTACAATTAGGAAAGCGTTTCTCTATTAGTTTCAAACGAATGATATAAATATTAGGGCCCTGGTAGATTGGAAAATTGACATCAACATAAACGTGTGTATAAATGATATCGCTCCTTTGTCATGCATTTCTGAGATATGGCAAAAACCTGACTTTTTCAAACAATTATTCAGGGAGCGGCATAAGATATGTTCCGTCTGAAATGAATACTGATTTTTAATTCAGTAAATTGCTGCTTGTAATTCAGAACCAACGGCAGGCGCTTTAAATCAGAAGACACGCTGAATATCAGCCAAAACTTCATTTGTGACGCAGAACTGAAGCCGGGATGTTTTATTTATACACAGCAGTTTCTTTCAAACATTTCATAGACACTGCTTATAAAATAAAGTTGACTTTTGATTACATATTTGATCTCACAGATCTCTTCTAAAACTCTAATGGAGACATTTGTGAGATACATGAAAATCTGAGATGCAGACAAGGCTTTCCATTTCATCTCACTTGGAGAAATAACTTAGATGTAATTTGTTTTTTCTTACAGCTCGGTCCTTGAGTTAAATTTCTTAGGCACTTGCTTTAATGAAAGCGTCAGGCTGTGATTGTTTTAGCCTCGAGCAGCACGACGTCTAGTTGATGGTGTCTTAATTGCTCTCTGAAGGAGCCCTTCCTCGACCCTCTCCTCCTCTCCCGTGGTCCTCGTGTCCTGCTACTTAACTAACTTCATTTAAATACACCTCAAGAATTAAAGGCTGAAAATCCTCTCTCTCCTTTATAGTCTCTCCTGCACGCCGACTCTCTCCAGCGAACGCATCAGAGTGCCCTGCAGCTTCAGCAGCGAGCCGAGCTGATGTTACAGGCGGGACACTATGACCCGGACGCAGTGCGAGCATGCGCTGAGACCGTGGCCCTTCATTGGCAAACACTCATGCTGAAGATGGAGGACAGATTAAAGTTGGTTAACGCCTCTGTGGCCTTCTATAAAACATCAGAGCAGGTGGGTTACATGGGTTTATACCTGCTGATAAACCGATAAATATATAACAGCAGGGTGAAAGAAATCCCGTCTTTCAATTCCAAGGGCTTTTGTTGCTTTGTTGCTTTTCTCTACAAAGTACTTTAGCCCAAATGGTTGGAAGCAGAATTTTCCCCCAGGTTTTGGTCTTTATTCATGCAAGTAAATATGAGCTGTGCTTGTTGTTTTCATTGCTTTAAAGGGAATTGGTTTGACCATCTAAAGAAGATCAGACAGTATTCAACCATCGACACAAATGTTAGCGCTCTCTTCTGTTTTACAGTTACATTTTCATTGAACAATTTGTAAAGGTTTACAATTAATTGTGTGTTTATCTAACAATTCATTTTATTGAGCTGTCATTAGTACATTGTGTTGATGCCTCAACCATGAAGACATTAACGTTACCCCTTCTTAGATTCAGCAATGTTTGACACACTTTGTCATCATCAAATATTTAATAATGAAGTTGCTTATATCAATTGCTTTGATTATTTTATGTTGTTGACCTGATATCAGAACTCTTTACACACTGTATTTGTTACTGTGTTTGTATGTGTGTGTGTGTTTGGCAGGTGTGTAATGTATTGGAGAGTCTAGAACTGGAGTACAGGAGAGAAGAGGACTGGTGTGGAGGTCATGATAAACTGGGCACATCGGCAGACACCGACCATGTGAGCCCGCTCATAAACAAACACCTGGAGCAGAAAGAGGCCTTCCTTAAGGTACACACACACACACACACACACACACACACACCCACACACAAACACACATATATGCGAACGTATGCACATACACACACATAAACATGTGTACACATAAACACCTGCAACAACAGAGTCTCAACAGTCCTGACAAATCTATTTTCAACACAACCAAATCTACAGCAAAACGTTTCATTTTTGACCAGTTTTAACCACATTTGTGTTGTTTTACTAGGGTACATAAATTCATACTGAATGCCATTCTTTTACCTTTTTAAATAACATATTAGGATGTACAATGTCAAAGTGCTCTGAACAGTTCCAATCCTTCATTTACATCCATTTAGCTGCAAAATGATCATTCAGAATTGTTGTTGTTATAATGTTGACATCAACATCTACTTAATGTTCGCCAATATCATCAGACTCTTTATGATAAATACAAAATGATTCAGTAATAAACTCTCAGTAATATTGTGTAGAACTTCAGTAAGGGTGTAATTTTGATTGAAGGCTTGTACTCTGGCACGTCGGAACGCTGAGGTTTTTCTCAAATACATCCATCGAAACAACGTAAGCATGCCTGGGGTCGCCACCCACAATCGTGCCACTGAGTCCCAGGTCAAAGGTCAGTTCAGAATGAATCAATACCAAACGTGACTGTTTGATTGTGGTCGTAACTCACTCGTTTTTTGACATTCAGCTATTCTGAGCGAGCTGCTACAGAGAGAAAACCGTGTTCTGCATTTCTGGACGATGAAAAAGAGACGTTTAGATCAGTGCCAACAGTACGTTCTGTTTGAACGACACGCCAAACAGGTGCGAGAGGGTTTAGTTTTGATTCGTCCAATTTGTTTTGTTTGAAATTAGTGAACCTAATAATGCAACATGAAATTATTTGGTTTTACAGGCCATAGACTGGCTGCAGGACACAGGGGAATATTTTCTATCCACACACACGTCACATGGAGATACCAACGATAAAACTCAGGATCTACTGAAAGAATATGAAGATTTCCGTGTCTCTGCAAAGGTATAAACCTGATCAGATGGATGAACAGACATTTTGCTTGGAACAAGACATAAATAAATACTGATAGATCTCAGAATAGAAGGCATACTGTAGATCTCACGGGAGATCAGCAGTGTTCAGAGACTTCATTAAAGGTCTTTCATCTAAAGTGAGGAAGAGTTTGATTAAAGAGGGTGATGACTTGCTTACAAATGAGCGCTTTTCTGCTCTTCTATCTTGTCTTCTAGCAAACGCAGGAGAAGGTGAAGCTCCTGATCCAGCTGGCCGGCAGTCTGGTGGAGAAAGGACACGTCCATGTGACGGAGCTGAAGAAATGGGTGTCCACAGTTGACAGACGCTACAGAGACTTCTCCATGCGCATGGGTCAGTACCGCTGCAGTCTGGACCGAGCGCTTGGGCTGTGTTCTGAGGTGAGATTGTGCCTTCTGTACTAATGTCATTGTGACATCCTGTGTAGAGCTCTACTATTCTCTATTCTCTTCAACAGAATAATAAAGACCTCGAGCTGGACATTATTCCCGCCAGTCTGACCCACACTGACCCTGAAGTCAATCTCAGTGATCCTGACACCGAGGTCAATGAAGAGAAGAAGAAATCTGCCAGAAAAAAAGAGTGAGTGCAGACTACTCTCGCTTGACTTTCTGAAGGCCTTTCACATCAAATTACAGCGTCAATAGTTTCTTCACAGAAAATCCTGGAAGAGAGTTAGGAGAAACAGGAGAATTAGTCTTGTCAGTGTCAGACCCTCTTTGCATTCAGATGGCTGTAGTTCAGTGAGTTTCAGCGGTGTTGATGGTGTCTTTCCAGGTATATTATGGCTGAGCTTCTACAGACGGAAAAAGCTTACGTACGAGACCTGCAGGAGTGTCTGGAGGTGAGAGTCTCTGTCAGACAGCCCAGAATATTCCAATGCAATATTCTGCAGAAATGTTCTCTATGTTCTCTAATGTTCTCTAACATTTGTGTCCAAACATCTGGTCCAATTCATTAAAAATATATGAGACCCAAGGCCACACTCAGGACCAAGTTATATCAAAGGTCTCGGGTCTCGGGTTATGCTGCCCTTATTAACAACACATTTATTTAAGTGTGCTATAAGCGTACTTATTTTTAACTTCAAATATACTTGAAAATGTTGTCCCAAGCCAAATTAGTACACTCACAAGAACACTTCTAGTACATTGATAATTGTATACTTATGAGATGTGGTATAATTTTGTGTTAGTTGACTTTACTTCAGTATACTTATATATGAACTTCAAATATACTTCTCTTCTGTTCACACCAAACGAAATTGAAGAATTTTGCGCAAATATATTACAAAGTCTTTTTTTGTAAACCAGTAGACTCATAAAGACATCTGATAGCTCTGTTAAACTTACAAAAGTGTGATCTAATAGCAGCTGGAAAATAAATAATTTGTTTTTTACTCCATTTCTACTCAGACGTTTATGTGGGAAATGTCGAGCGGAGCGGATATCCCGTCGGGAATCGCCAACAAGGAGCATGTGATCTTTGGAAACATTCAAGAGATTTACGAGTTCCATAACAAGTATGTTGAAAATAAGTCTTTTACAGGCTCGATTAGGGGGTTTATGTACCGTTTTTTGCATATTCGCTAAAACAGAAACCCGATGGACTGTACAAGGCTTTGTGAGAATTTGGCATGCTTGTGAAAAGATTTTGCTGTTAGTTTTGCTCATACTTAAGGCTGGGTTTATTCTATCTGAATATAAAACTGTGGTTTTTATAAACATTTGAGCTAAATGATCCATAAAATCCATAAAATTTATAAAAACTGTTTGGAACAAGAAAAAAAGAACAAACTTCACACCAACACATCACTGAATATACTTAAGACATCTTGAAAAACTGCATAGCAACATTCTGACAGCCCCCCGCAACGCTCTAGCATAATGGCAATGGACCCAAAAACATGTATGTAGGCATTGAGTTATTATTTTTCTCTTATAAATGTATGTTTTTTTCCAGTATATTTCTGAAAGAGCTGGAGAACTATGAGCAGCTGCCAGAAGACGTGGGTCACTGTTTCGTCACATGGGTGAGATGAAGCATCACCTTCCTAATCTGTGTGGATTAGTCATAATTATTTCACACCATATGGATATTTTAGAACCAGATCATGCTGAGAGGAGCTTTATATCATTATTTTAAAGCTGAAGTGATGAAATATGAGTTTTCATGCTGTGAGCAGTTTTTTTTTATTAAATTGTTTTTGTCTCAATGTTTTAGGCTGATAAATTTCATATGTACGTCACATACTGCAAAAACAAACCTGACTCCAGTCAGCTTATTCAGGGACAGGCCGGGAGGTTCTTCGATGTGAGTTGGCATTCTTTTTTTTCATGTTTCTTTTGAGTTTTGTGCTGTTGAGGTTGCGGTTTACAGCGGGCACCAAAGATCTTGATAAAATCTCAAGAAGACTTAATAAACCAAAGCTCTTGAATTCATCTGTAGTTTTTTTTTACATATTCATCTTGCACATTTGTTGGTTTTAAATTTAAGAACTTGTCTGTGCTGTTTTAACAGGAGATCCAGCGGAGACATGGACTTGCCAATTCAATTTCATCATATCTGATCAAACCCGTCCAGAGAATCACTAAATACCAGCTCCTACTTAAGGTGGAGACATAAACAAACTAACCAAAAAAACAAATCTTTTTATATCCGGGTGACTGAAGGTATGTTTGTGTATCTACGTTTGTCATCAGGAGTTGTTAACATGTTGTGAAGAAGGGAAAGGAGAGATTAAAGAGGGTTTGGAGGTGATGCTGAGCGTACCCAAGCGTGCCAATGATGCCATGCACGTCAGCATGCTGGAGGGTGAGCTATCATTACGAACACATCTGTATACAGAAAATGATTTTCTCTTTGATTTTTCAAATGACAAATTAACAAATGCTATTTATAGCACGTGACTGATGCTCTCTTACTGAAACAGATGGCTTTCATGTGTTTTTTTAAAACATTTACATAAGCCGTCATCGTTGAACATAAAGTGACAGACATTTGGTTGTCGGCGTTCATGTTTAATTTGATGAAAATTACATCAGAATGATTCTTTTGGAAACATTAAGCTTAACCCTGTTTTTGTCTATTTGAGGGGCCTTTGAAAATAAAAACAAACTGAAAAAATATATTTATTTCAATTTTTAATTTTTTTTATTTAAGTTTAACTTTATTTGCTTTTTATTAATTTGTATTCTTTTTTACTATTGCTATTACTGTTATTCTTACAATAAAAATATATTAAAAATGAAATATTTATTACAAAAATACAAATTCTGTGTACTTAATGTTTATGTGAAACTTAAACATTTATTAGTTACCCTAACATTATTTCTATACATTTCACTAACATTTAGGTTTTGATGAAAATCTGGCAGTACAGGGAGAGCTCCTCCTTCAGGACACTTTCCAGGTGTGGGATCCCAAATCACTGATCCGCAAGGGCCGCGACCGTCATCTCTTCCTCTTCGAGATCTCTCTCGTCTTCAGTAAAGAGATGAAAGACTCGTCCGGACGCACCAAATATGTTTACAAAAACAAGCTGCTGGTGAGCTCCAGATACACATGTCTGTGAAATGAGATGTTTAGCGTGTCAATGGTGATTTCATTAGAATGTTATTAGCGTGAGTGTAAATCCAAATGTGCTTTGACAGACATCAGAATTAGGTGTCACGGAACACATTGAAGGGGATCCGTGTAAATTCGCTCTGTGGGCTGGAAGAACACCAACATCTGACAACAAAACGGTTCTCAAGGTAACGTTTAAACTCTACAGACGTGTGTGCATGTGTGACTGATATCTGTGTCATCTCTGCTTTATAAATGCTCTTAAAGGCCTCAAGTATAGAAGTAAAACAGGAGTGGATTCGAAACATCAGAGAGGTGATTCAAGAGAGAACTGTCCACCTGAAGGGGGCGTTGAAAGAGCCCATACATCCCCCCAAAACCCCAGCCAGACAGCGCAGCATCAGTAAGAGGTGTGTCTCTGTTCCTCAAAAATCCTCACTTCTTCTTCATATTATTGAGAGAATGAATACACTTTCACCCCTACATCTGCCTCCTCCTGTGGCCAGGTTTCTCATTTCCTCATTTTCCATGTACTGAGGTTTGTAATAAATGTGAAATTTCAGGAAGCGACCGAGGATGCAGACAGTCAGGGTGATGCCAGCAGCCAGCCGGACACAATCTCCATCGCATCCCGCACCTCCCAGAACACCGTGGACAGTGATAAGGTAGATTGGCATTATAATCCCACATCAACAATAAACATAAATGTAAACATTAATATAGAATATTTTACCGTTTTTTATTAAAATGCATAGAAAAGTATAATTATATTAAAATAAATAAATAATGTACTATTTATTCATATTTTTATTTATACGTTTTTTTCTTATAGAAACTAAAAAAGGATTTTCAAGTTTTTTTAGGTGTCTAATTATTTTAATTTGATATTTCACACACATTCATATTCAATCCTAAATTATAAGTCATTTTTAATCTTTTTTTATTCATTTAATAACTCATCTTGTATATCACTGTCCTACTAAAACCTTAAACGTCCAAATTTGGTTTGATCATTTAAAGCATAATTTAAAGTTCACAAGCACTTTTATATACTTTAATAGTTTGATTTCTTAAAGACTGTGACAAACAAAACAACAATGACATGAAGTCAATAATGAATGATAATAATGATTCACGACCAAAAATGAAAGTCAGAAATATGACTATACACAGTTTTGGAAGGACAGACAATAAGTATATTTGTATAAGTTGAAGAATGACTTTTTTACCTTCTATACTTGAGCCTAAATGAAGTTGCTTCCTGGATTTACAGAACTTTTGCTGCCTGGGTCCACATAGATTATTAAAAAGTTATAAAGTTAAATCCTTTATGGTTTAATATTTGATAGTATGTTTATCTCCGGCTTTGGAAGTGTGACAGAGAGAATATTAATTTCTGTTAAATAGAGTTTCTTCCTGTTTAAAATTACTCCTTTCCAAAATAAAACGTGTGTGTATGTGTGTGTGGGCATGTTTGCGTGCGTGCGTGTGTGTGTGTGTGTGTCCATGCGTATTTGTTTAGCGGTGCTGTGTGGGCACATTGTCAGGGAGTGGTTGGTTATGTTTAATGATTGTTATAAATGAATCTGGTAAAGGCACTCCTTTCCTTATTTTTTGTTCATTTTTGTTGTTTTGAATGAAACTGAACAAAACCAGGTTCTGTTTGTCCTCAGGTACATTATAGCTTTCCTAAGCAGGCTAGTTTATTACTTTTAAACTTTATTACTGAAGCCCTTGCTACAGTTATTTTTGTCTCTGGTATGATTCATTTATCCTCCTGCTTTTGCCACCTTTATTGTTGGCTTGTTCTCATCTTGTCCTACTTACATTTGATTCAGATTCACAGGTTTTTCCTTTCAGCTCGCCAGTGCACAACTAGAGCACAGTTCCCCATCACTC
>CM065666.1:1814656-1817156 GCA_033220385.1 Triplophysa yarkandensis
TGCATATTAAATGCCATCTATCCATACTTACATTCATTTCATTTACATTTATTCATTTGTCAGACACTTTTATCTAAAGCATCTTACAGTATTATACAGTATTATACAGTAACATACAGTATTATACAGTAACATACAGTAACATACAGTATTATACAGTATTATACAGTGTTATACAGTAACATACAGTAAAATACAGTATTATACAGTATTATACAGTAACATACAGTATTATACAGTATTATAAAGTATTATACAGTAACATACAGTAACATACAGTATTATACAGTATTATACAGTTTTATACAGTAATATACAGTAATATACAGTATTATACAGTATTATACAGTATTATACAGTTTTATACAGTAATATACAGTATTATACAGTATTATACAGTATTATACAGTTTTATACAGTAATATACAGTATTATACAGTATTATACAGTAACATACAGTTTTATACAGTAATATACAGTATTATACAGTATTATACAGTATTATATAGTTTTATACAGTAACATACAGTATTATACAGTTTTGTACAGTAACATACAGTATTATACAGTAACATACAGTATTATACAGTAACATACAGTATTATACAGTATTATACAGTAACATACAGTAACATACAGTATTATACAGTATTATACAGTATTATACAGTATTATACAGTTTTATACAGTATTATACAGTAACATACAGTATTATACAGTATTATACAGTTTTATACAGTAATATACAGTATTATACAGTAACATACAGTATTATACAGTATTATACAGTAACATACAGTATTATACAGTATTATACAGTTTTATACAGTAACATAGAGTATTATACAGTTTTATACAGTAACATACAGTATTATAGAGTAACATACAGTATAATAGAGTAACATACAGTATTATAGAGTAACATACAGTATTATAGAGTAACATACAGTAACATACAGTAACATACAGTAACATACAGTATTATACAGTATTATACAGTAACATACAGTAACATACAGTATTATACAGTTTTATACAGTAATATACAGTATTATACAGTATTATACAGTTTTATACAGTAACATACAGTATTATACAGTAACATACAGTAACATACAGTAATATACAGTATTATACAGTTTTATACAGTTATATACAGTATTATGCAGTAACATACAGTAATATACAGTAACATACAGTATTATACAGTAACATACAGTAATATACAGTATTATACAGTAATATACAGTAACATACAGTATTATACAGTATTATACAGTAACATACAGTATTATACAGTATTATACAGTTTTATACAGTAACATACAGTATTATACAGTTTTATACAGTAACATACAGTATTATAGAGTAACATACAGTATTATAGAGTAACATACAGTATTATAGAGTAACATACAGTATTATACAGTAACATACAGTAACATACAGTAACATACAGTAACATACAGTAACATACAGTATTATACAGTAACATACAGTAACATACAGTATTATACAGTTTTATACAGTAATATACAGTATTATACAGTATTATACAGTTTTATACAGTAACATACAGTATTATACAGTAACATACAGTAACATACAGTAATATACAGTATTATACAGTTTTATACAGTAACATACAGTATTATACAGTAACATACAGTAACATACAGTATTATACAGTAACATACAGTAACATACAGTATTATACAGTTTTATACAGTAATATACAGTATTATACAGTATTATACAGTTTTATACAGTAACATACAGTATTATACAGTAACATACAGTAACATACAGTAACATACAGTAATATACAGTATTATACAGTTTTATACAGTTATATACAGTATTATGCAGTAACATACAGTAATATACAGTAACATACAGTATTATACAGTAACATACAGTAATATACAGTATTATACAGTAATATACAGTAATATACAGTATTATACAGTAATATACAGTAATATACAGTATTATACAGTATTATACAGTAATATACAGTAACATACAGTAATATACAGTATTATACAGTAATATACAGTAATATACAGTATTATACAGTATTATACAGTAATATACAGTAACATACAGTAATATACAGTAATATACAGTATTATACAGTAACATACAGTATTATACAGTAACATACAGTAATATACAGTATTATACAGTATTATACAGTAACATACAGTATTATACAGTATTATACACATCTATCACTACGCAGTAAACATGGATAAGATGTCTTGAAGAACACTTCAGTTCTTATCTGCTGACACTGAGATTTAAACCAACAACCTTCTGATCACAAGTCCAACTCTGTCACCACCAGAACACAACTGACCTTCAGTTCATTTTATTGACCGTATAAAACTTTAAAATGTGTTGGATCCTCTAGAACGGCAAGTGTCATTTCAAGTTTGTTTCACCAGGCTGGGTAAAATAAGTTGGCAGTTCTGGGGAAGAAATAACCGTAATGTTC
>CM065666.1:1822156-1834656 GCA_033220385.1 Triplophysa yarkandensis
TGTTTATTGGAAGTTAAAAAATAAGACAAATGTCATTTAAGTATTACCCCCAAACATCAATCAGGTGTAACATCCTACTGAATTCTGAAAGGTCAATAATAAATGTCAAATAGAACTGAGATTAGATTGAGTATTTCTTTAATGGATGTTATTTTCCCTGAGTTGCACAGTGACAAATTATATACGTTTAAAATTCAAACGTTCAGATTAAGAAATTCACATGCTGATATTGGTTTGAACATTACACAGTGTGGCTCTTTTCTCCTAAGAAGAAGAAAGACGACATCTGAACAGTGTAAATAAAGCCATTTGAGTCGTGTTGAAACATTGTTTTTATTTCTTTCGCTTTAAAGCTAACTTTAATAAATAATGGCCCATTAATATGTCCTGAGATAAAGACACACACACACACACACACACACACACACACACACACACACACACACACACACACACACACACACACACACACACACACGCACGCACACACAGACATGAGTGCACACACACATGCGCACACACACACACACACACACACACACACATGCGCACACACACACACACATGCGCACACACACACACACACACACACACACACACACACACACACACACACACACACACACACACACACACACGAGCACACACACACGAGCACACACACACGAGCACACACACACACACACATGAGCACACAAACACACACACTTCTATCTCATTGATATCCAAGTCCGGGTGCTGTGGTCAGTCTCTGTCCGTACAGCGTGTATGGAGAGTAAAAGGGACCCGCGGCTGCGGACACTGGCACCGGCGCACCGGGCGTCGGCAGGGGGCTTTTGGAATACGGGTGATAACGCGTGCCCAGCCCAAACGCGTGATGCGGGCTCCTGAGGGCCAGCGGGCCTCCGGGTGCTCCGGCCTGGGAAATGTGACACGCCATCGCCGCAGCACTCGTTAACGAGTTTGGATATCCAGACACGAGCTTATCCACGCCCGTGAACGCGGTGTGTGTCCGCAAATGGGCCAGAAGTTCCTCTGACGACGAGAAGCGCTTGTCACAAGGCCCGTTCGCAGACACCCAGTTACAAACGTGCGACTGGGACTCGTTTGAAAGCATGAAGCCGTACGGGTACAAAGGGTGTCCGGTAAATGAGTGCGCGGAGGCCGACAGAGGGTGCAGGGGGTGAGCTGGGTACATGAGAGGGTATCCAGACTTCAGGGCCGTGTCGTGAGAGCTGTTAGATGATATATGACTGCTGCAATGGTAGCTCAGGCAGAACGGGTCTCTGCACAGACTGCTGGACATGATGGATGATGGGGGGGAGGCTCCGGCGAGGGGACTGGACCCCGCCTTACTGCTGATAGAGCCCGCAGCACCGGACAGCTGAGCATTAATCAACGGATTGCTGCTGGCCTTGCTCGGGTCCAGAGTGACTCCGTGGGGCAGAAAGTGTTGGGGGTAGCTGGCGTAGTGTCCTGTTAACGCCCCGGGGTAATGCAGTCCTGCAGGGGAGATGGGGAAGACGGTGTGACCGGGTCTGAAGGGCGAAACCGGCGCTACGAGCCCTGTTCCGAACATAGATGAAGCTGAGGTCACAGGGGTCGGGTCAGATGGAGAGGGTTTGGAAGTGTCCTGGGGTTTGTGTGTGTCGCTGGTACTGTCAGTTCTGATGGGGTTTGTTGGGTCAGGTGTTGAGCTTTTATTGGTGTCGTTCTCTCTTTTACCCGGTTTCTCACCGGGCTCCACGCGTCCGGCCTGTGGAGATGCAGAGCTGCATGAGTTTGGACTGACCGTCCGTGGTGTGTTAGGCCGGCAGGTGGAACCCGGCACTCTGAAACCCGACTTATCTCCACCCGAATCTTTCCTCTCGGAGGATTTGGAATAGGGTTTGAAACAAGACTTGTCCTCCACCCCGATGTCACTGATTTTAAGTGGGCTGGATTTCGAGTCCTTGTCCGAGGTGATGGAGGAAAGTTTGGCAGAAGAATCTGATCTCCCGATCTGAGAACATGTTTGAGCCAGAAGGGCCAGAGGACTCTTCTTTGCATCCAACTATTTAAAAAAAAAGAGTTTGTTTCTTTAGATTTATATTATTTAGAGTAAAAATCCATATAATATATTCAGGGGAAACACACACTTTAAATCTGTGTAAAGCAAACTGATCTCTCTTAACCAAATGAGTTATATATTTCATTAATTGATGATTTATTTAAGATGTTTGAACATGCCATTAAAGCTTTTTTTAATCTTCAATAATGCAGATCCAATATATCACATATAATAGACTTTAAATGTCTTTATTCTGTAGAACAATACTCTGAGAACTCAGAGGCATATAGTCATATTTATCTTCTTATTCTTCAATTTAATATTCAGTTTTAATCCTCACATATAACCAAACAAGTTTAATTTGTGGTTTAAAGATCAATCTCCTTTTAAATATGTGAGTTAATGTGTAAAATATAATTTTATTAGAGAAATATTTTAAGACTTAAAAATAGAGTAAATGTGTACAATATAATTTTATAAGAGAAATGTTTTTAGACCTAAAAATAGAGTAAATGTGTACAATATAATTTTATTTGAGAAATATTGTAAGACTTAAAAATAGAGTAAATGTGTACAATATAATTTTATTATAGAAATATTTTAAGATTTAAAAATAGAGTAAATGTGTACAATATAATTTTAAGTTTAAAGACTTAAAAATAGAGTAAATGTGTACAATATAATTTTAAGTTTAAAGACTTAAAAATAGAGTAAATGTGTACAATATAATTTTATTAGAGAAATGTTTTAAGACTTAAAAATAGAGTAAATGTGTACAATATAATTTTATTAGAGAAATATTTTAAGTCTTTAAAATAGAGTAAATTTGTACAATATAATTTTAATTTTAAAGACTTTAAAATAGAGTAAATGTGTACAATATAATTTTATAAGAGAAATGTTTTTAGACCTAAAAATAGAGTAAATGTGTACAATATAATTTTATTTGAGAAATATTGTAAGACTTAAAAATAGAGTAAATGTGTACAATATAATTTTATTAGAGAAATATTTTAAGACTTAAAAATAGAGTTAATGTGTACAATATAATTTTATTATAGAAATATTGTAAGACTTAAAAATAGAGTAAATGTGTACAATATAATTTTATTAGAGAAATATTTTAAGATTTAAAAATAGAGTAAATGTGTACAATATAATTTTATTATAGAAATATTTTAAGACTTAAAAATAGAGCAAATGTGTACAATATAATTTTAAGTTTAAAGACTTAAAAATAGAGTAAATGTGTACATTATAATTTTATTAGAGAAATATTTTAAGACATAAAAATAGAGTAAATGTATTTTTTAAAAACATTAAAATAAAATAATGTGAATATAAAAGTGTCACAATTTCAAGTAAATAATATAATAAAATATAATATAATACAATATAATATACTATACTATACTATACTATACTATACTATACTATACTATACTATACTATACTATACCTCAATGGGTCCGATGGTCGTAGACGGTAAAGGCTGGAGATAGTCCGGGTGCAGGATCCGGTGTCCGGTCCGCAGCATCTCTAACACGGGCTCCGGTACCCGGCGCGGGTCTGCGGGACACGGGGAGTTCTGGACGGGTTTCACACTTCTTCTGTTCGTCTGCAGCACATCAGAGAAAGCAGAACCAGCGGGATGTGAGCTCATGTCCCACTTCTGGCAGTGTGACGGGAAAACATGCGTGGGATCAATAAAGCCGGTCCACAAACAGCTCAGAAAGGTTTCCTCTCACAGAGAATAATCCCGAACTGATCACGGATCAGAACCGACGAGTCCGGAGCGCGTGCTCTTCACACGAGCGCTTTACTCACTAACATCTGTGCAACACAACCCTGACGTCTAACGCTCCACAGTGGTCCAATCACAGCCCTCCGTCGTGTGATTGACAGCTCAGGAGGATGTGATGCAGCAATGTGGGCGGTCCGTGTATAGGAGCTGAACACTTACAGCATAAAGATGTAAAGCTTATAAAGCATTAATACACAACTTATAACTGATAACACAAGTCCAAGATCCCAAACACATGCAGACACAAGAACCCAACAGTCAGCATGAATGTGACATCTGAAGACATCTGGAGACATCTGGAGACATCTGGAGAGATCTGGAGAGATCTGGAGAGATCTGGAGACATCTGGAGAGATCTGGAGACATCTGAAGAGATCTGGAGACATCTGGAGAGATCTGGAGAGATCTGAAGAGATCTGGAGACATCTGGAGAGATCTGGAGAGATCTGGAGAGATCTGGAGACATCTGAAGACATCTGGAGAGATCTGGAGACATCTGGAGAGATCTGGAGAGATCTGGAGACATCTGGAGACATCTGGAGAGATCTGGAGACATCTGGAGAGATCTGAAGACATCTGGAGAGATCTGAAGACATCTGGAGAGATCTGGAGAGATCTGAAGACATCTGGAGACATCTGGAGACATCTGGAGACATCTGGAGAGATCTGGAGACATCTGGAGAGATCTGGAGACATCTGGAGAGATCTGAAGACATCTGGAGAGATCTGGAGAGATCTGGAGACATCTGGAGAGATCTGGAGAGATCTGAAGACATCTGAAGACATCTGGAGACATATTGAGAGATCTGAAGACATCTGGAGACATCTGAAGACATCTGGAGACATCTGGAGACATCTGGAGACATCTGGAGAGATCTGGAGACATCTGGAGAGATCTGAAGACATCTGGAGAGATCTGGAGAGATCTGAAGACATCTGAAGACATCTGGAGAGATCTGAAGACATCTGAAGACATCTGGAGACATATTGAGAGATCTGAAGATATCTGGAGAGATCTGAAGACATCTGGAGAGATCTGGAGAGATCTGAAGACATCTGAAGACATCTGGAGAGATCTGGAGAGATCTGAAGACATCTGAAGACATCTGGAGAGATCTGAAGACATCTGAAGACATCTGGAGACATATTGAGAGATCTGAAGATATCTGGAGACATCTGGAGACATCTGGAGACATCTGAAGAGATCTGGAGAGATCTGGAGAGATCTGAAGACATATGAAGACATCTGGAGAGATCTGGAGAGATCTGGAGACATCTGGAGAGATCTGGAGAGATCTGAAGACATCTGGAGACATCTGGAGACATCTGGAGAGATCTGGAGAGATCTGAAGAGATCTGGAGAGATCTGAAGACATATGAAGACATCTGGAGAGATCTGGAGAGATCTGGAGACATCTGGAGAGATCTGGAGAGATCTGAAGACATCTGGAGACATCTGGAGACATCTGGAGAGATCTGGAGAGATCTGAAGAGATCTGGAGAGATCTGAAGACATATGAAGACATCTGGAGAGATCTGAAGACATCTGGAGACATCTGGAGACATCTGGAGACATCTGGAGAGATCTGGAGAGATCTGAAGAGATCTGGAGAGATCTGAAGACATATGAAGACATCTGGAGAGATCTGGAGAGATCTGGAGACATCTGGAGAGATCTGAAGACATCTGAAGACATCTGGAGAGATCTGGAGAGATCTGAAGACATCTGAAGACATCTGGAGAGATCTGAAGACATCCGAAGACATCTGGAGACATATTGAGAGATCTGAAGATATCTGGAGACATCTGGAGGCATCTGGAGGCATCTGGAGACATCTGGAGACATCTGGAGACATCTGGAGACATCTGGAGAGATCTGAAGACATCTGAAGACATCTGGAGAGATCTGAAGACATCTGGAGACATCTGGAGAGATCTGAAGACATCTGGAGACATCTGGAGACATCTGGAGAGATCTGGAGAGATCTGGAGAGATCTGAAGACATCTGGAGACATCTGGAGAGATCTGGAGAGATCTGGAGAGATCTGAAGACATCTGAAGACATCTGGAGAGATCTGAAGACATCTGAAGACATCTGGAGAGATCTGACGACATCTGGAGAGATCTGGAGAGATCTGAAGACATCTGAAGACATCTGGAGAGATCTGGAGAGATCTGAAGACATCTGAAGACATCTGAAGACATCTGGAGAGATCTGAAGACATCTGAAGACATCTGAAGACATCTGGAGAGATCTGGAAAGATCTGAAGACATATGAAGACATCTGGAGAGATCTGGAGACATCTGGAGAGATCTGAAGACATCTGAAGACATCTGAAGACATCTGGAGAAATCTGGAGAGATCTGGAGAGATCTGGAGAGATCTGGAGACATCTGGAGACATCTGGAGACATCTGGAGACATCTGGAGAGATCTGGAGAGATCTGGAGAGATCTGAAGACATCTGAAGACATCTGAAGACATCTGGAGAGATCTGGAGAGATCTGAAGACATCTGGAGAGATCTGGAGAGATCTGGAGACATCTGAAGACATCTGGAGAGATCTGGAAAGATCTGAAGACATATGAAGACATCTGGAGAGATCTGGAGACATCTGGAGAGATCTGAAGACATCTGAAGACATCTGAAGACATCTGGAGAAATCTGGAAAGATCTGAAGACATATGAAGACATCTGGAGAGATCTGGAGAGATCTGGAGACATCTGGAGAGATCTGAAGACATCTGAAGACATCTGGAGAGATCTGGAGAGATCTGGAGAGATCTGAAGACATCTGAAGACATCTGGAGAGATCTGAAGACATCTGAAGACATCTGGAGAGATCTGAAGACATCTGAAGACATCTGGAGACATCTGGAGAGATCTGAAGATATCTGGAGACATCTGGAGAGATCTGGAGACATCTGGAGAGATCTGAAGACATCTGGAGAGATCTGGAGAGATCTGAAGACATCTGAAGACATCTGGAGAGATCTGGAGACATCTGGAGAGATCTGAAGACATCTGGAGAGATCTGAAGACATCTGAAGACATCTGGAGAGATCTGGAGAGATCTGGAGACATCTGGAGAGATCTGAAGACATCTGGAGAGATCTGGAGAGATCTGAAGACATCTGAAGACATCTGGAGAGATCTGGAGAGATCTGGAGACATCTGGAGAGATCTGGAGAGATCTGAAGACATCTGAAGACATCTGAAGACATCTGGAGAGATCTGGAGACATCTGGAGAGATCTGAAGACATCTGGAGACATCTGAAGACATCTGAAGACATCTGGAGAGATCTGGAGACATCTGAAGAATGATGTTGAAGATCAATGCATGCATATTCTTTAAGTCTCATTGTGGCTTTGATTTCATTGGCAGACATGCCTCTCTTCATTCATTTTGGACTAATGGAGTGTTCATGTTTCTGAATCACGGCGTTATCTTGAAGGCATCACATATAATAAGTTTAATCCAAGCGCTCTCTGGATAATTAAAGTGAAAACACTGGAGTGATGGATGAGAGGCAGAGATGGTGATGGATGGCTGGGGGTTGCAGTCCTCGGCGGCGGCTGTCAGCTCTCGGTTCTGGCCGTGAGTTATTAGGCCCAGAAACTCCTCCTTTATTGTGCGGGTGATGGATGACGCCCAGCACACGGGCGTTATTCCATAATGGGAACACATTTCAGACGGGTTATATTTCACCACGGCTAAGTAGAAAGTTTTGAACGCCTCTTCGATATTTCACATCCCTCTGGCACATTTATGGATAACTCCATGCATGCAAATACAAGTGCACACGACATCTAGTCTGTTTAAACGGTTGTGAGAAACACATACATCACAGCTGCTGTTTCTGTGCTTTTGTCTTTGGGTTTTTCACGTTTTGTTGTTTACATGTTAACATGAGTGAATGGAAACTGTGATTTCATATTAATGACTTTCAGGTTTGTGAAGAATCCTAGAAGACCCCGAACGCAGGTCAGGGAAAGAATCATCTTAATGCACAACTGAATTATTATATATCAGATACGAGATTCTGCATGAAGTATATGAGAAGCGTTTTCATTGATGAGGTTTTATGGTTGTTAGATGGGAGAACACAGAATGATGAAAGTGTGAAGGATGAAGCTCATTATCTTCTCATCATTAATCTGTGTCTCTGAAGCATTGAACAGAATCTGCCGGTGTAGTACAGAAGAGAAAACGACATTACACAGCACACAGCAGTTGTGTTTCACGCTGCACTGATGATAATACATCAACATATGTTCATGCATTAACACTTACACAACACCAACACGCTCGTCTGAACCCTTTCTGATGCTCCGAGCTGAAGAGATATCACACAAAACATATAAAGACAAATAATACGCACAGAAACAAATATTCACTTTTTGCTTTTCTTTCTAAGGGTCTTCAAGCTATCACGAATTAAGACACACTTACAAGAAAAGTGATTCTTTTTCAAGGGATTTTTGGTCTTGTGTTATGTAAGAAACTACACAAGTGAAGTAAATGAAATAAAGGTTGGAAAACAAGCAAAACAAATCTATCAAATGTTCATTAGTTGAATATATTCTGGAATATAATATTCCTTTTTGGTTTACCCTGTTGTCAGATGTTTGTGTTAAAAAATTAACTCATTTGATTCACATAACCCATAAAACAAGACAAACGTGACCCATCACAGCAAACAAATTCAAATAAAGTCACAATAAAACAGTTTGATTTATATTTTGGATTTGTCATCATTCTCTTTTTTATTAAAGTCTTCCTATCGTCCTAAAACCTATTTTCTCTTCATGATGTATGTCTGGGCAGGAGAGCTGAGCTTTATTGACTGTCCAAACTTCCAACCATCCTATAGATTTTCAAAGAAAGGAGATCAATCCATAACTAAAGAATCCATAGGTTTGACTTCTTAACTAAAGAAACCCTTTGTTCATTTACATTTAATTAAGTTGATAAATTCTTTAAACTATTTATGATTGGTTTTTCATCTTCTTGTTAAAAATTCAGCATTTAATTTAAGGACTTCAGGTTGTGTTGGGATAAAGAAAAGAATTCCGTTTGGAGTGACTTAAACGATTAAATAATGACAGAATCTTTATTTTTGGGCATTTAAAAACTGGAAACTGTGAGCTGTAAAACTCTTCTGAGCACAAACTGACTTTGAGAAAACCTGTTTCTGACACCAGCATTCATTTCATAACCGGTTCTCGGGTCTCAGGTGCAGAACAGTTTAAAGAAGCCTTTCATGATAACGTCACGTCAGGTTTATTTCTCCTGGGGCATTAACTCCATTGGGCCGTAAGGAACGTCTCAGTCAGTTTGAGGATGAAGGTTTTGTGACGTCTTCTGTTTCAGAATGTCTTATGAATTAGTTAAAGCCGTGGACCTCAGAGTCTCTTCAGGACGGTGAGAGGAATATAAAGTGAAGGATTACAGACGGACATCCGTTTATCAGCAGGTAGATCCGGGAAGTGCCAGACTGCTTGACTACTCCAACATTCTCCACTGCCACTGGAACCAATTCCTGCAACATCTGCAGCCTAACATCTTGACATGTGTCACATCACTGTCTTAAGAACGCTGCTGATGTTCTGAAGGATCCATCACATGTACTAATGTTCTTATGAGGAGCATTTCTCACAGTTTCATTGCTTTGAAATGTACTGCTGGGCTTCTATTTTACCAGGGGCCTTGTTGGTATTCAATATTCTTTTAATAGTTTTAAAACATTAGGAAATATTTCAAATGTTGTCCAAATTATGTTAAATACATTTTCAATTACAATAACTGTTGTTCCCCCAAATGTGAAGATGCATCATTCACTCATCCTCTTGTCACGTCAAACCTGTACAACTTTCCTTCCTCTGCAGAACACCAAAGAAGATATTTTGAAGAAGAGCAGCAAATAGCATCAAACAGCAGCAAAATTCTTCAAAATATCTTCTTTTGTGTTCTGAAGAAGAAAGAAAGTCATACAGGTTTGAATATGGGGTGGGTGACAGACTTTTGTGTGTACTGTACCTAATAATGATTTTGTAATTGTTCTTTAGGTCTGTGTATGTTATAATCTCAGTGGTCTGAAGTTTTTTACGGAGCCGTCAGACAAACCATCGTCCCCGACTCATACACACGTGAGTCTGAACGCTGTATCAGGTTAAGTGCATTAACATTAGTGATGAGATTAATGTCAGTCGAGTGCCTAGTCTCATCTCAAGCTCTCTGAATGAATAGTCTTACTGTGTCTCAGGGGCTGGATTAGAGATTACCCGTCCAGGAAACTTCCATCAGGATTATCAGTGAAGAAACAGAGCGGAGACAGTCCGGTATGAATGAACAACACTAAACATCTCATGTGATGATGTGTCAATGATTGGCAATAAAAAATTTTTTTTACATTTAAACTGTTTCTGAAATTAAACTATTTTTTTGTGATATTCACTTAGCCACATGAAAAAAATAGGTGTTGACTTTTGATTCCGGACCTGACACATCTGAGCTCAGTCTGAGATATTGTTGAGATCTTTCTGAAACTGTAATGATGATATTTGTGAGATTCCTGACTCTTGCTTTTCATTTCATCTCATTGATAAAGAGTTCTGGTGTGATGATAGATTTCTAGCTTCAGAGATCTGACGGTTTCTCTGGGTCTTGGAGATGTGCGGAGATTTGTGGGGTGTCTGTATCAGTTTTCAGACTCTGGAAAGCATCTGTAGCATCTCATGTGAATGAAGGATGAAGTGTGAAGCAGATCTTTAGGTCGACAGGAGGCTGTCTGATCTCTACACAAAATCAATCCCGGCCTCGTCTGAGGGGCATTCTGGGATTGGGACGCACACCGACTCTTTCATGAGGCCGTTTGAAGTTTTATACTTTCACAAAGGAGAGTCGGTGCAGATGTTCTTTAATCCGTTTGCTTTCAGATATCAGAGTTTATCAATAATGCAATGCATGAAAATCAATCACAGATCCATTTAGAAACACATATTGACTTCACAGAAATCTTAATTTCTGTTTAAAACAACGAAATGAAGCTTTCTTTACTCCGCTGTCTCTGCTACATGACATCAAACTAACGACAAATTCATCATCATTAGTTTTCTGCTGAAAAAAATTAATAAGCACTTGCACAATAATTTTCCATTTCTAATCACGAAAAGATTAATACGAAATAAAGGACACCCCATTCAAATTTGAGTTGATGTCATTTTAATTTATTTATTGTACTAGTGAATCATAAATATTTTGTCCTTAAAGATTAAATGTAAAGACTTCCATGTGGTGAACACCCTTTGTTGTATTCAGTTACAGACGTTTGTTTGCTTTTAAACAAAACAAAGTTATAATTAAACAATATTTTATTCATTTAAAATTAAGATGAAACGCAAGAGAAATATAACATATTTGTGTTTGTAAAACTCACAAATTAATTTGTACATTTTTCATGTGCCGAAAACAGAACTCTTGATTTGTCGATCAATCAAACTGCAGCATTTTATTCCATAATAATAATTTGAAAATGACAGTTAACAGTTCACAAACACAATTCAACGCAACAAAAACCTAACAGCACAATAAAAGGTAAAACCTGTTTATGGATATCATTTTTTCTCCCATTTTTGGAGAGCATTCATAGACATAATGTTTGTGTTTAGGAGTCTGGGCAGTTGTCCTGGTGTCGGTGTGAGACTGATCTGAGATCTGAGAGTCCCTCAGTGATCCACCTGGAGCGTGCCGTGATGTTAATGAGAGTCTGTGTGTCCTGCTGAGTGTTAATCTCAAACATTACTTACACTCCGATAGACCACATGCTTCTTTAAAACCACACTTACATTCAATTCCATTTCATCTATGGTAAAAATGATACAAAAATACATTTAATTGTTCTCATCATGAAATCTAATTCTGTTGGCATCTTGAATATGAAGGTGAAGTTGAATTTGCATCAAACCTGCCACATTTTAAACAATATCAAGAGCGATTTCTCTTTCAATTATTTTATTCATATACAGCTTTTGAGTCCTCTATTTTGTTCTGCTGAACACTTGGTTTGTACAGTATTATTTTGTATAGTTCACTCACAATTCAAAATCTTGCATCATTTTTCATCGTCAATTAAAACCTGTATGACTTTTTCTTTCCTCTGAACACAAGTAAGATATTTTGAAGAATGCTGAAGCAAAACAACCGTGAATCCGATTGCCTTTCATTGTAAGAATACAAAACCTTTGAGACATTTCCCAAAGCATCTCCTCACCGAAGAAGCAATGATATATAGGTTTGTGTGCATTTATAATGAGAGGATTTTATTGGATCTTTGAACCTTAAAATCTTTAATTTATTATTGGATCTTTAAATCCGGCATCAGAACAGACTGGTTTTGGTTTTCAATCTCTGGCCTCAATATAAAGGTTCTGCATAAAAGAATAGAAACTAAACCCTGTGAGAAGTGAAATCCGCTCCTAATGTGTATAGATATGTGAGACAGAACAGTGTTGCATTTAGTTTTTGTTGACGTGTTTGGCAGATGGGTTATGAGAAACTGAAGCCAGTGTTTGTGACGTGTTTGTCAGGAGATTGATGGGAACAGCAGTTGTGTTTCTGTGATTCAGGTCTGTAATTCAGTC
>CM065666.1:1839656-1841285 GCA_033220385.1 Triplophysa yarkandensis
AAGACACACCCTGTCGATATCAGGCATTTCCATCAAACCCTCCAGACTGTCTTCGGTTCACCCTGTCATTTACTGGGTTTTACTGCCTTCACACTGATCCTTCATCAAACCATTGACACACTGCCTCTGTTTCTTAAAGAAACCTTTAATTCACATACGGCTTTAAAGGTGTTGTCAAACTTGTCCATGAATAAAACATTTTTCTGTTATTCAGATCGATGTGTTGTTCACCCCAATGTGAAAATTCTGTCATTATTTATTCTTCCACTTCACTTGTATTTCAAAACCAGACTTCTATATTGTAGTATGCCAAAGCAGATATTTGGAAGAATGTTTGTCACTGGCATTCGATTGCATTCCATTTGTGAGCATACATTTAAAGTAATGGGTTCTGATGCTGTTTAGTTTACAACATTCTTCAAAATAACTTCTATTCTGTTCTGCGGTGAATGATCAGGTTGAAAACGCTTCAGTGAAACAGTGTGAAGGGTTTGCACACTTCGTGTTTAATTTGGTCCGGAGTGGAATTTTGTGTGTGATGTTTGTCGGCCATCTGTGAGAGAGGAAGTTTCTGGAATTCCCCGTCTACAGGACTTTATATAGTGCTGAATATTTAACATTGAGAGAGATTTACAGTCTCGGAAGCTGATTGATCAATTCTTGGGCTTTAGTTATGATAAAACAATAACATTTGGTTATTGTTCATATGTCTATTATATCTGAAGGATTCATTTTCTGTCATTTATATTTCTTTTGGTTACTATTTTATAAAATAAGTGACATTAAATAAGTGACATTAACTACAGCTATACATTTAACTATACATTAAATGTATAGCAAAACTATACATTTAATACACCGTAATTGACATCACTTTCAAAAAGATTTGTATTGTTTCTGTCCTACTGAAACCTTGTTCCAAAAAACATTTTCAGCAAAAACACATTATGGAATTATTAAAAAAATGACAAAGTTGTACAGCACTTTTTAATAGATTTAATCAAAGCTCAGATACAAACATAAGGGATGAGTAATAGAAGAGAGATATGTAGTTGATGATATATTTATGTTTCTCTCGGTTAATCTGGTTGTATATATTGTGTTTATGAGCTGGGAGGAGATTGAATTCATTACTGCTGATCTCAGCTCAGTGTCGGACGTCTTTATTCAGTGTGTAAACACTAAGCTGATAATTCTATTAGTTATGAATGAGATTTAGTGTCAGAACCACAAGACCTCACACACTTGTGTTACATGTACACTTTGTGTTTATCTGCACACGTCATTCCTCTCTGAGAACGGATTCAAATAAGAGTTTGATGTGTGTGGAAATGTCATTCCTCTTTCAGACCTCATATATCACTTATGAAATGAGTGATTTAAGTTAATAATATACACTTTTATTCAAGCACAGCTTGAGACATTGTTGAGATCTCTTCTGAACGTATAATAGAGACATTTGAAAAGGTCTGATTCTTTCTCTGAGAAGAAATAAATGAGGCACAGATGAGAAAAAATCTTTTGTTGGCTCTTCGGTTAATCTCATAATGAGAAGTAACTGAGATACTAAAGAGATTTTTATGGGTGGGTGTCTAGAGCACGCTCCTCTGCAGATGCTGTGAGCAGTAT
>CM065666.1:1841785-1851785 GCA_033220385.1 Triplophysa yarkandensis
GTGTGTGTGTTCACTACTGTGTGTGTGTGTGTGTTCACTTTGGATGGGTTAAATGCAGAGGATGTATTCAGAGTATGGGTTACTATACTTCACTACTCTGTGTGTGTGTGTGTGTGTGCGCGTGCGTGCGTGTTCACTTTGGATGGGTTAAATGCAGAGCATGTATTTAGAGTATGGGTTACTATACTTCACTACTGTGTGTGTGTGTGAGTGTGTGTGTGTGTGTGTTCACTTTGGATGGGTTAAATGCAGAGCATGTATTCAGAGTATGGGTTACTATACTTCACTACTGTGTGTGTGTGTGTGTGTGTGTGTGTGTGTGTGTGTGTGTGTGTGTGTGTGTGTGTGTGTTCACTTTGGATGGGTTAAATGCAGAGCATGTATTCAGAGTATGGGTTACTATACTTCACTACTGTGTGTGTGTGTGTGTGTGTGTGTGTGTGTGTGTGTGTGTGTGTGTGTGTGTGTGTGTGTGTGTGTGTGTGTGTGTGTGTGTGCGTGCGTGCGTGCGTGTGTTCACTTTGGATGGGTTAAATGCAGAGCATGTATTCAGAGTATGGGTTACTATACTTGGCTGGATGTCACTTTCACTTTTTTTATATCTTAAAGTAAGGCACAGTATTTTGATGAATGTGTTGTCATAGTTAACACAAACTCACATCTTTTATATCACACATTTGTGTCCAGGTGAAAACTTGATGTGGAGGCGGATAGACGGTGTGCTTTTCTCTCTCCTCACCAACAAATGACATCAACTGTGAAAGACAAACATGAGGTTTAGTTTGTGTGTTTATATTTCACGACATGTGAAGCTTTGACAGGTCATCATTCATCACAGTTTGGATCTTACTGATGTGAAATAATCTTTTGTAAACTCCTTGTTCAGGGCTTTCTTCCAGCTTTCTTGGATCCCGTCTGGAACCTTCTGATGTGAGATGTCTTCTGAGACACAGCTGAACTTCTTCTGTTTCTTCACCTGATGGGATATACATTGAGAAGAATGGACACATCTGACTATAAGTTTAATAAATGATGAGTTTGAAAACATTCTGCATTTGTTGGGGAATTTTACTTATTAACTTTATAGCAAAAGAAAACAAACGACAGATATTAAACTTTTATTAAGTGTTAATGAACTGACAGAGGAGCTCTAATCTCTGTCAGACTTTTATTATGGTTTTTCCGGCCAAAACTACTTCCGGGTGTGACGAACTCCAGCTGGTGGGAAATACAAAGCAGTTTTATTTAAACATAACGAAACATTATTTTTTATTAAATATAAATGTCACGAAATAAATGTTATATTTCTAACAGCCCTGCGCAGATTGTGTGATGTGTGACGTCAGAATACCGTTCTGTCTGCGCAACTTCAATGAAACTGTATTATAATTAATTAACATTAATATAAACTAATTAAACAAATAAAACGAAAACAAGAAAAGCTGAAAATTAAAAATTCACTATAATCTTCTTAAACTAAAGAACATGAAAGGTTTTGTCTGGATGTATAAGTGTATTTTACTCACTTTATCTGTTTCATTCTCGTCAAGATTCCGTTTCTTTGATGTTGGTGAAAAGAAACACGTGATGCTTTTCTGTCCGATCATTTTTACAATTAAATAAAAGATTAAAACAACACAAGTCTGTTATCTTCACAGCGTCTGAGCGACTCCCGCCAGATTCCAGTGACGTCACACGAGAAGGCGTGTCCTGGTGAGACATGTGGCGCTGTAAATGTGTTTATACTTTTATAAAGTTATAATTTATAAAATAATGTGTAAAATAATGTGTAAAATAATGTGTTAAATAATGTGTAAAAATAATGTGTAAAATAATGTGTTAAATAATGTGTAAAATAATGTGTAAAATAATGTGTTAAATAATGTGTTAAATAATGTGTTAAATAATGTGTAAAATAATGTGTAAAATAATGTGTAAAATAATGTGTTAAATAATGTGTTAAATAATGTGTTAAATAATGTGTTAAATAATGTGTAAAATAATGTGTAAAATAATGTGTAAAATAATGTGTTAAAATAGTGTGTAAAATAATGTGTAAAATAATGTGTAAAATAATGTGTAAAATAATGTGTAAAATAATGTGTTAAATAATGTGTAAAATAATGTGTTAAATAATGTGTAAAATAATGTGTAAAATAATGTGTTAAATAATGTGTACAATAATGTGTAGAATAATGTGTAAAATAATGTGTAAAATAATGTGTTAAATAATGTGTTAAATAATGTGTAAAATAATGTGTAAAATAATGTGTTAAATAATGCGTTAAATAATGTGTAAAAATAATGTGTAAAAATAATGTGTAAAATAATGTGTAAAATAATGTGTTAAATAATGTGTAAAATAATGTGTAAAATATAATGTGTAAAATAATGTGTTAAAATAATGTGTAAAATAATGTGTTAAATAATGTGTAAAATAATGTTGTAAAATAATGTGTTAAATAATGTGTAAAATAATGTGTTAAAATAATGTGTTGAAATAAATGTGTAAATAAGTGTAAGAAATAATGTGTAAAATAATGTGTAAAATAATGTGTAAAATAATGTGTAAAATAATGTGTAAAATAATGTGTGTAAAATAATGTGTAATGTAATTAAATAATGTGTAAATAATGTGTAAAATAATGTGTAAAATAATGTGTAAAATAATGTGTAAATAAGTGTAAAATTAATGTGTATAAGAATAATGTGTAAAATAATGTGTAAAATAATGTGTGTAAATTAATGTGTAAAATAATGTGTAAAATAATGTGTTAAATAATGTGTTAAATAATGTGTAAAATAATGTGTAAATATGTGTAAAATTAATGTGTTAAAATAATGTGTAAATAAGGGTAAAATAATGTGTAAAAATAATGTGTAAATAATGTGTAAAATTATGTGTAAATAATGTGTAAAATAATGTGTAGAATAATGTGTAAAATAATGTGTAAAATAATGTGTAAAATAATGTGTTAAATAATGTGTTAAATAATGTGTAAATAAGTGTAAATAATGTGTAAAATAATGTGTTAAATAATGTGTTAAAATAATGTGTAAAATAATGTGTAAAATAATGTGTAAAATAATGTGTAAAATAATGTGTAAAATAATGTGTTAAATAATGTGTAAAATAATGTGTAAAATAATGTGTTAAAATAAATGTTGTAAAATAATGTGTTAAAATAATGTGGTAAAATAATGGTGTAAATAAGGTAAATGTGTTAAAATAATGTGTTAAAATAATGTGTAAAATAATGTGTTAAAATAATGTGTTAAAATAATGTGTAAAATAATGTGTTAAAATAATGTGTTAAAATAATGTGTTAAAATTAAATGTGTTAAATATGTGTAAAATAATGTGTAAAATAATGTGTAAAATAATGTGTAAGAAATAATGTGTAAAATAATGTGTTAAATAATGTGTTAAATAATGTGTAAAATAATGTGTAAAATAATGTGTAAAATAATGTGTAAAATAATGTGTAAAATAATATGTGTAAAATAATGTGTTAAAATAATGTGTAAAATAATGTGTTAAATAATGGTTAAAATAATGTGTTAAATAATGTGGTAAAATAATGTGTTAAAATAATGTGGTAAATAATGTTGTAAAATAATGTGTAAAATAATGTGTTAAATAATGTGTTAAATAATGTGTAAATAATGGTGTTAAAATAATGGTGTAAAATAATGTGTAAAATAATGTGTAAAATAATGTGTTACAATAATGTGGCTATAATAATGTGTAAATTAATTGTGTAAAATAATGTGTAAAATAATGTGTACAATAATGTGTACAATGTGTACAGTAATGTGTAAATAATGTGTAAAAATAATGTGTAAAATAATGTGTAAATAATGTGTATGTTTAAATAATGTGTACAATAAGTGTTAAAATATGTGTAAATAATGTGTAAATAATGTGTAAAATAATGTGTAAAATAATGTGTAAAATAATGTGTAAAATAATGTGTAAAATAATGTGTAAAATAATGTGTAAATAATGTGTAAATAACTGTGTAAAATAATGTGTAAATAATGTGTAAAATAATGTGTAAAATAATGTGTAAATAAATGTGTAAAATAATGTGTAAATAATGTGTAAATAATGTGTAAATAATGTGTAAAATAATGTGTAAAATAATGTGTAAAATAATGTGTAAAATAATGTGTTAATAAGGTGTAGAATGTGTTAAATAATGTGTTAAATAATGTGTAGAAATAATGTGTATAATTAATGTGTAAATTAATGTGTAGAATAATGTGTAAAATAATGTGTGTAAAATGGTAAATTGTGTAAATAATGTGTAAAATAATGTGTAAAATAATGTGAAAAATAGTGTTTAAAATATTGTTTAAAATAGTGTGTCAAATATTGTGTCAAATATGAAATATAGCCTTTCACACAATCACACAATATTTTATTAATCATTAAAAAAACAATTTAAAGTAATATAAAATATGATATTCAAACATACTTGAATATTGTTTAAATATATTTTTATTACATTAAACAATTACTATAATTATAAAATAATTGTTATTTAATTATTAAGTTATCTCATCTAAATCATTGACAAATCATATAGATAGATATTAGCTTTAGGGTTAAGGTAAAAGTTAATCAAATTCATATATTATTCTGGGAATTTGACTGTTTTATATATATAAATTGGACATGGTGAACAATCTCCACTGCTGGCTAACACATCATGTAATTAAAATAATCATTGTTTTATTTATTATTTTCATTACACATTGAATATGAAACACCTCTGACCATGCATGAAAACAGATTAAATAATTGTCTCTGGTGTTTCATGATAACCTTCTAATACATTATATGTGTTGATTTGATTTTTGTGCAGAAGTTTTAGAATCAATTCCAATAGAAGTAAAGTAATCATATTCATAACTAAACAGTTCAAATACCCTTGTAAAATAAGTTGGATCACTTTTATTGTGATTGTGTGAATAAACCGTGTATTAGTAATGGACTTCACAAGAGGGAATACACTTTGATCAGATATCCCTCATTATCACATCCTTTGGATTTGTGTGTAGTGAGATTTGTGAGATAGTGTTTCATGTCTTTGTTGCTGAGATTTCCTTTTACCTGTCACTCATGACACCTGAACGAGCCTGGAATCTGCCATGTGTGAAATGTGTGTATTCCAGCTGAATGTCACAGGTTTGATCATGTAAATTTACCACAGTTGTCTTTCAGTTGTTGACCTAAAAGTGATGGAACCTCATACCCAGAAAAACTGAAAACCACACAGATTACTAAAATAATCTTGGGTTTAGATTACCGGTCATTCGCTTGTACATCACTCTTAATTCCCTACAAGGAATATCATCCTTAGATATTAATGTCACGGGATATTAGAAAAATGTAAGCAGGCCATATGATCACATTTACTCGGAATACAATTTGTTTGTTTATTTATTGTTTGTTTGTTTTAAATGTTTTTTCAGGTTGAAAACCAAATATGCAAAAAATTGTCTTGATTTTGATGTTAATAAAAAACTAAAGAACCTATCAAATATAATTCAAACAACAAAAATTCTCTTTTCATTTTGTAGAACCATATTTACATAAACATGTGCTTTAATAAACTTTTCAAAAATAAATGATGTCTAAAGGAAGTAAATTTTTTGTTAATTCTGTATTTTATAATACATAATTAAATATTTAATATAGTGCTTTAATAGTATAATTATTTGTTTTTGTTTGATAATAATTGAATTGTTTCATATAATATTTAATATACATTTGATGAGTGACAGACAGGCAGGCAGGTGAAGTGTGTTTGATTATTTGCTTGATAAAGAATGTGTGCAGAAGAGCCATCAGACAGCATCTGAATCTCTGCTTTCCTGTCCATGATGGGAGATAGGTATGAAGCTGTCAGACGAGTTCATGGACAGGAGGTCACTCCACTGGGGGTGGGGGATCAAAAGTGGAAAGCTTATCAGTCCACTGTTGAATGGTCAGAGATGTAGACTGTTACTGTGCCATCGGTGACACCTTGAATGACGATCCAGACGCATGTGGGTGTGAGGGAGAGAGTATAAAATCTGTGGGGTCAGCTGCACTCTGGAACATTTCATCTTTGGACGTGGAGAGAAACTGGACCTTAAACACCAAACTTCGTTTACTGCGTAATTTAAAGGCTATGGAGTTGTTTTTTGACCAATCCTTCGATTTAGTTAAGAAAATCAGCATGGAGACTGAGAGTGACTTTATTTATAACAAAAACTCACCCCTTTATTCAGGTGAGCTTTCAAAGATTGTCCATGAATATATTTTATTACATCATTTGAGAGTAGAATTTGTATATTTATATCATGGTGTGCTTATGAACATTCCAAAAAAATGTAGATGGTTGAGATATATTAAAAATGAATGATCATGGTTTTATTATAGTGTTTTTGGCTGATCACCTTGTATTTCCATTGTTTTTATATAAATGTTTATGTTTGAACGAAATGAAATGTAAAGGACTGGTCACTTGCTTAGGATTAGAAAAGGTTCAGGAAAGGGTCACTGGGTTTATTAAAAGTTGATTCTGCATTTGTAGGTGTACCGGGGCCCGAACAGATCTTGTCCTCACCAGAAGAGGAAAGAAACATCAATCCAGACGGCCAGAGGAAACGAAAGAGGACCATCTTCAGCCGGGGCACAACTCTCAGAACTGGAGCGGGCATTCATGGTGACCCCTTACCCTGACATCACCCTGCGGGGAGAGCCTGGCCGCACTCACCTTACTACCAGAAAGCAAGATTCAGGTGACACACAACTAGAGATGCAAGTGATTTCTTTCTCATTTAGTAGAAGATCTTATTGATATTCATTCTTTTCCAGGTGTGGTTTCAAAACAGACGAGCTCGCAGCATGAAAAGTAAAAAGCTGTCCAGACCAGTAAGAAGCCCAGAAAAAGCTGTTGCCTCCAGATCTTTACCTGTAACTTCCATTCCACCGATTCCACCCTGGCTTTACCTCAGAACAGAGAGACAGACCTGACAGATTTCACACAGCCAGCAGGAGCCCTGTCCATAGTCAGCAGAGCTTTAGACAAGCTCTGAGTCCATGGTCTCAAAATCTTCCCCATCCCTCCCCTGCACCTCCGTCCATCTCTCCGGATCTTCCGGGAGTCCTGCCCTGGGGTAACAGACACCCTCACACATCTGCATCTTTTCTTATCAGACAGGCCGGCTCAACATTCATTCCAGCATCAGTCTGACTGTCTCTGGCAGATGAACTGCTTCACGTCTGCTGAAGGCTTCTCTGGACATCAGTTGAAGTCCCTACTGCCCTTCCAGTCAGTCCATTTATAATTCTGTGTCTGAGGATAGAGTGATTCCTGCACATCCGGCCTGTATGGAGGGAGCAGGACACGGACTCATTCACTATCCTCAGACATCACTGGGAGATATTTCTGAACTCATCTACAGTGCAGCTGTCGTCACCAACCTTGAAGACTGCTAACACGTATTCATAGAAATGTTGTGTTGATTAAGTACTTTATGTATACTTGAAATATAAGGTTTGTAAATTATTTAAAATTGTGATGTGTTTTGTTGTATATATAAGACAATACTAAAATGATGATGCTCTAAAATGCGTTTAGCTGGCAGTAAAACTTCATTATTTATCTTTAAGAATACTAATTAAGAAAACAGAGTAGAGACTAAGATTTAGCTTGTGTTCTCTCTCATTTCAAGATTAAATCTTTGACCATATTGTGAATTGACTATGTTGTTTTTATTTATCAATCTTTTACAATTAAAAGCATTGTTTTTATTAATAAATTATGTCCTGTGTATAGTTATTCCAACCTTTGCATATGAGTACCTGATATCAATATGATAGAAATGAAAAGCTAATACACTTCTTGCGAGACAAAATAATTAGGTCTGTCAAAGTGATTAATCGAATACAGAAAAAATCACATACGTGTACATTTAGAAAATATTTAGATGTATTGAAATATTAACATAAGTTTTCAGTTTAAAAATGAAAATTTTCTCAGATAAAATGCATTTATGTGTGTATTTCTTATACAAAATGTATTTGAACAATGCACAAACATTATATTAACAAAAACCTTTATTGTGGAAGCTTTAATCGCAATGAACTGTTTTGACAGTAATACTACAATTTATAGTAACATCTATTTAAATCATTCTCAAAACAAAGGAGCAAACATTAAAGTGAAAAACAGCAATAATAAAATCAAACTAAATGAAAGCCTCAGGTCTCATGTTTTATCAGCTTATGTGGCTTAGATTACATTTGGATTGAAGATCTGAACAGTGTATTACTATCAAAGTAATTATGGAACAAACAGAGAAGAGACTGCAGACCTCCCCGGACTCCTGTAACCTACCGGACACTGATCTCCATGTATCATAATCATCTCCACAGCAAAATAATCTTCAAATAAAATATAATACATCCCATAATCCCAGTGTTCAAATCTACAGTCTTACTCAGACATGTTTTGGGTGCGAGCTTGTTCCAGATGCAACTACATCCTTTAATCCAGAGGAAGATATTGAAGGGATATGTGTTTATTTTGTTCTGATCAAAACAGAAAATAGAAGAATCATAATGTTGAACAGGTTGATTATTACACAATAATCCCCAGGGACTTGATTCTGTTATTTACTGTAATATATACAATAAGAACCTTACACTTGACACATGAAATCAACAACTACTCATCACCTGTATGAGTTATTTCCTTCTGCACAAATAAAAGAAGATATTTTGAAGAATGTCAAATACAAAACCACAGTAACCACACAGCCTTGCATTGTACATTACGGATCAAACGTTTTGAGACACTTACTCAGTAATGCATTCACCCTTTTACATTTTTTAGAATATTATTACTTGAAATGTACTTGAAACTTGAAATTATGAAATAACATAAAGGGAACTAAGTGAGTTATGGATTATATATACAACATAAAAAATGAACATCAGAACATATCAGAATTTGAAGAAATGTTTTCTTGACCTTTTCTCAAGCAGCTTCTTAAGATCTCATCGTGAAATGTGTTTAAAAAAATGTCTTATCTAATAAAATAAAAGTTCTGTCTGGAAAAAAAGTGTGTTTGATCTATTATTTTGTCTATTATAATTATTTTTAGAAATTAACCTTAATATCAATAAAACAACGAGACCATTTCACACACAAAAAAAACTCAACAAAGCCACCAAGACATTTCTCAAAATATCTTCTTTTGTGTTCCCCTGACGATAAGATAATAAGATAATAAGAGTCACATTGATATTCACATTACTGTTTGTTTTACCATTCTATATTATTAAATAATCTAGAAAATAATTAAATATTAAATAATAATATAGAATAGTATAATCTGATATGAAGTTAGTCAAATAACCTATTGTTGTATCGGCTATTTACCGCTTCATTGTCTCCTCGACTATTGTAAGTCGCTTTGGATAAAAGCGTCTGCTAAATGACTAAATGTAAATGTAAGTCGCTTTGGATAAAAGCGTCTGCTAAATGACTAAATGTAAATGTAAATGTAAGTTGTTGTTATAGCGTCAGTCTGTCGCTGCAGTCACACTCTCATCTGCCTGACATTAACATGCGCACTGGACTCATGTCTACAGAAACATGGCAGCCTGTGTCATTGGACAAAGATTGTTTTTCAGTGTTGGTAAATTAAGTAAAAAGCAAATATTAAATGTGTTTATTAACAGCAGACATCAAGCGATCCGAAGTCAGTTTCTGTGTTTAAGATGTGACGTCATCACTACAGAACATCAGAAGCGCTTTATGTCCTCCCGGTGAGTTCATGTCATCATTTTAATCGTGCAACACCGAACAAAAAGTTCTTTAACGTATCAGAAATAAAACAAGCATTTTAAATGTCTCTATTAGTTTAAAATGATCGTTAATGAGTAAATGTTTTGGGTAAACGTGTTCAGTAACACGTCCTTGAACATTGACAGCTC
>CM065666.1:1859285-1864285 GCA_033220385.1 Triplophysa yarkandensis
TTTTAAATTTTTATGCTTAATATTTATTCTAAAGGACTGAATTGTAAATTGTGAATTTTTTAAACCTAAAACTATCCAATGTCCAATGAATTCATTATTAAGGCAAAAAAATACATTTAAATACTCTTAAAAATTAAGATGAAGATTTGAAGTTTTATTTTTAAGGAACCAACCATGCATTTCTTGCATTTTAGTTAAATGTTCAACTATTTTTTTAATAGAACTATTAAAAAATAATCATGGTGTTTTCAGTTCAATAATTATATTTAACAAAAAATACAATCACTAATGTTATAAGAACATAGGATTTTACTAGGAATAAGGCAGCACGATTCTTTATTAAGTGAGGAACAATTTTAAGTAATTTTTTTCGTTTTTATTCTTTAATTATTGAAAAGATCTAATAGACTTATACCCAATTAAATAGTGAAATGAATTGTATCGATGGTTCTTAAACATGGTTTGTCAGTGAATTCGATCCCATATGTCATGTTTCTATAGTATATTGACTGAATGGATGTAAATGTGGTTTAGTGTTGCAGTCAGAGATCGAGAAAACGTCGTATGGATTCCGCAACAGGTCACATAATGGGGCGAACAGCTGAGTCCGGGCGGGCTGGCAGATGGTGGGTATAAGCCGGGCGCTGGGGGGGGGGGGGGGGGGGGGGGGCACTTATTGTTTAGTTATTTGAGCCCCACGCACAGACAATGAACCCATCCAGAAACAAGAAAAGATGGAAAAGCTGTTTCTCATCGAGCATGCGCCAGACGAGAGAGAGGAAATGTGCAGAAAAAAGTTGAGGAAAATCTCATTGTTGTGTCCGTCTGCCGTCCACAGATGTCACATGAACTCGTTTCTCATTCGTTCTCTTTGTAATAGATACTTCTGCTGGAAATGGCTTCGATTTGTGTTTTAAATGTTGCATCGAAAAACAATGCATGCAGAAACGAATAAAGATACACATGTTAGTATGGGTTTTTCACATAATGCATGGATTTAAGTGTGCATTTCCTTTCGATTAAACGTGCACTATTTTTCACAGTTCATATACAAGCATGCATCATTTTGTAGAATAGGTTTAAAACACAAAACTCAAGAAATCGAGCTCACGCCGGACTCTTTTCTTCAATGATCCGAATTCGGACCGGCCCCTCCTCTTGTACCCATTTATCCCAGAGGACCAACAGCATCATCACATGTTTTAAAGACCCCCCCCATCAGCATCCTCAGCATTCTGCATCAGCACAGTCCGCAGTCTCCTCTGGATGTACATCGACTTGATTCAGGTCCTGAGTGGGTCCATCTGTAACAGAACACCTGTACAGAATAATAAAACACGAGGTGTGGGAATGTCATGTGGTTTTTTCAACGATGAACGGTTCTGAAACAGGACACATTTACACCGAGACATCAACTTGTGAGAAGTTTGGAGGATTTCATCGAGGATCAGAAACCTCCGAAACTTGAGTGCTGGTCTCAGTTCTTCTGGAGTGTTTTGGGCTGTGAATGTTTGGCGGTTCCGATCACTCAGACAGAAGCACAATCGGATCCAAAGCGCAAAGTCTGGCAGAAATGGATCCGGTTCGGTCCTGGGTCAGAAATGTTGGCGTTATTGATGCACACATGGCAGCACAGAGGTAAGAACTTCTCTCATTTCTTCTTTTATTTCACTTTGGTTAACAAGTTGCTTTAATTATTTATAACTCACTGGTCGCAATATTCATCATTTATACATTTTATGTAAAAGAAATCAATAGAAAAGGAGGTGAAAAAGTCTTTTTCTTAATGTTTAACAGCATAGATGATCCAGCACAAGTATCTGTCTCAGGTTTGGAATAAGTCGTGTCGTATTGTATTGAAACCCACTCGTGGGGATAATAAGTCCAGCCACAGGTCCGTGTTTTCTGTGTTAGGTGACACCCGAGATGAATGGCAGGAGACTTGAGACAGACACGAGGTTCACTTCTCCTTCTGTCCCACTGTGACAGAGTCACGAACCCACTGAAAGACACGAAACAAAACACTACAATACAACCAAAAGACGAGCTGTCACTCATTAATAATGTTATCCTAACACACTTCACTTTTGTGCTTTTCATTCCCATTCGTTTCATGTAGTTTTTAAAAGCTTATACTCTTTAAAAATCATTCTTTAAAACTTTAAACAAAAGTTTTTTTGTTTTGAAAAATACAAAAGAGATCCAAGAGCTATGGGCTGCAATGTTCTTTAATAAAACAAATAATCTGCAAAGATCTGTTTTATGATAAATACATATGGGCATTAATGAACAAAATGCTTATTTTTAATACTCATAATCATAATATGATATATAATCATAATATGAATGTAATGCTGAGATGTTGGACTTTATACTGTTGGATCTGTTCTGTTAATGATGAAAACTGCTGTATTGTTTGTTGTGTGTGTGAACTGTTGGCATTAAATCAGAAAACTCATTTTAATTTCATGTCAAGCTTCAATTAACGGAATTAAATCAGGTTATTTGTTGCCATCAGTTTGGGCTACTTTCTAAACGTTTTGTTCAAAGAACATCTGATACTTCATATAGGGAACTAATATTAATCATCTGAACATTAAAATATATTTTTTATCAGAGTTAACTTAAAAAATCCAGAACTTGAAATCGGAATTGGTATGACAAGACAAGATGCAGAATAAATGAATATAAAATGCTATGAAAATGTTATGTATTATATTTTTAAACCTTGTTATTGCCTGTCATCTTTATCTTCAAGAGCACCATATTATACAGCTTTAGATTCATAATATTATCTGTGAAATATCAAAACTATCTATATTTTCCAATAATGATTAATATAAATAGGAATCTACATGCAAAATGACTGTTAATAGAATGTCAGAGTAGCAGAAAAACTTTTTATTTAATTTTATGAAGTCCAAACAGTTATCTTAACTGTCTTTGTGGACTTTGAGTCTGTCGTATTTTCCTCTGAAACAATAACCCAACAAATGTGTTTAAGTAACTTAATGATCTTTGATAGGAGACAGCATTCAGTGAAGGGTCATTCTTGTGTATTGATTAAATGAATGAATGAATGAATGAATGAATGAAAGAATAAAGTTTGATATTTGTTCACAGTGGAGTGTCTTTATCTCGAGCTCACTTTGAGAAGCAGCCTCCTTCCAACCTGAGAAAATCCAACTTCTTCCATTTTGTTCTGGCCCTCTATGATCGGAATGGCCAGCCTGTGGAGGTGGAGAGGACGGCGTTTGTTGACTTTGTGGAGCAGGATAAGGTATCTTCTGCAGCATTATTCCCATCAGATGACCATGTACTTTTCATAACCTGGTAGTAGTAGTTTTAGTAACTAAAACATTTTGATTGTTGGTCGTGCTTTTGGAATTGCCACATGTGTGTACTTATTGTTTTTTCCTTGAATGTTAAATAATCAGATTTTGTTGTTATTTCTGCATTTGTTATTGCTGTTGCTCCTGAGGAACAGACAGGTGAAAAGACCAACAATGGAACTCATTACAAACTTCAGCTCCTCTACAGTAACGGTATGAGCATCTCTTTAACTGTCCACACATGTATAGATGTTTCTGTATGTTGGGATACATTTAAAATTTAAAATGATAATAATTTCATTCTTTTATTCACATATTGAAGAAATTAGAGCAATAGTTTTATACACCAGATATGAATAAAGATTGTTTTGATGTGGTTCTTTACAGGTGTCCGGACAGAACAAGACCTTTATGCACGTCTCATTGATTCAGTCACTAAACAGGTAGATCCACCAGTGTCTGCCGGTCACTTCATAAGAAACCGTTTATTTTGTGTTGATGACTAAACTTTGTTTTCTGTGGTGTAGCCCATATCATATGAAGGACAGAACAAGAATCCAGAAATGTGCCGTGTTCTGCTGACTCATGAAGTCATGTGCAGGTTAGTAAACAACAAATATACAACATCAAACTCACTTACTACCCTACGCAGCTTAAATTCAATACCCAGTAAATTTTGTAATCCTATCTAAAGAATGACACTGGTCGACAGTTGTTTGAATGTTGTAAATGTTGCCATTGGTTTTTAAGAATTGCATAGGTGGCAATGCATATCTTTTGTGCTTCCTTAGATGCATTTGTCACCTATGCTTCGATAGGCCACCTGTCAAGGGACATGTCTTCTTTTAAAGGCAAAAATGTCACTCACGCTGAGTACGATATTATGGGTACACAAACCTTTGCTGAACATTTTATGCTCAAAATGAACTTAATTTTATGAGAGTGTAAAGCAGCTGGGCTGAGAGAGTAAAAGAGAGAGACAGATCAGGATGGTGAGTGTCACAGGAGACAGAGAGGGCAGGGGGTGTGCGGTGACCTCAGGCGTGGGGACGGCATCAGGAAGGGCAGAGGGGGAGTCACAACCGGCTCTGCCCCCATTGTGTAGCCAGCAGATGCCCGAGTGGGCGCTCACAGCTGGTTAATAACGGAGCTGATGGGGAAGGGGGTGCGGAGGGCAGGCGACACAGCTGGGGAGTGACTCTGTCTGACGGGGGGACGGTGGGCTACCGGAGAAATAGAAAGCATACAGGCAGATGGCCAGGGGTGGGGGGCACTTTTGTTATGCCGGTGTGTGTGTGGGGGGGTACACAGACAGAAGGGTCCTGTGATGGTGTGTGTGTGTGTGTTGTCTTTGTGTGTGGGTGTAGGTAAGCAGGGGTAAAGTTTGATCCTTCTCAATCAATGTGACAGATTGTAGTCTTCATCAAAGTTGTTATGGTATTATGTTGAAACAATAAATCTGAACTGTGTTTTCTGTTTTATTCACAGTCGCTGTTGTGAGAAGAAAAGCTGTGGAAATCGCAACGAAACGCCATCGGACCCCGTCATCATTGACAGGTTACTCTAAAAATAGATTTCCCTGATAAAGATGGTTATTTAAAGTCACTAGATTATGCATTTCTGCAAGCATGGGGGCTGAAAGAGAAAAGAAATTGTTATGTTTGGATT
>CM065666.1:1869285-1876785 GCA_033220385.1 Triplophysa yarkandensis
GGTTTATGAGATCAGTAATGGTTTGATATGAAATTTTAATATGCACACAATTTTGTATGCCTGCTTGTTTAAAGACATTTAAAAAGACAGATCTTTAATATAAAATATATGAAAAATTCTCAAAGAAAAAAATCAAATCCAGCAGTATTGCAGGATATTCAGTAGACTTTTCTCCTGTTATTCTTGTGTATTTGCAGATCTGTGTCTTTAAGTCTAAGTCCCGTACCAAAGGTTTTCGAGCACACGTGTGCATTTTTTTACTTTTTAGGTTAAGCAAGTTGTCACCTTGAGAAAGCTCGGACCCCTCGTGGAGCGGCTCGTGTGTAGTGTTGAGAAGCAGAGCAGATGCACACAAAGCCCTCTGAGAGGTCCGGTCACAGACGCCCCACTGAGACACTGTGCAAACTGACCCCGCTTTTAAGATGAGGGCCCGTCTTTTGTCTGCGTTTCCTAACCACTGATTCCTATCTGAGAATCAAGAGCTGTGCAGATGAACTCATCTGATGAGATCTGTAGATGACAGTCGTCACGTATCCTCTTAACAAATAGAGAACCAGGCCGAGACATATCTCGAAATATCTCCTTTCTAATAATTAAATGGTTGCCTTTCAAAACAGTCTTTAAGTGAGAAGAATGAGAAACACATGCTGATGTATTAAACTTTTCTATATGACACAACAGAGATGGATGGAGGGCTGTTGTGTTGAAGTAACAAGGTTGTCCTCATTAATGATGCGAGATGTCTTTAATTATGATGCAGCGAATGGATGCGTGGCAGAAGGTGTGAGGCATTGAGCCTTAGAGATTTGCATGTTAAGTGAGTGTGGGGGGGGGGAGTGACTAATGCACGGATGGACGACAAGCTTTAATTCAACCGCTCGCAGCTGTGCGTTACAATTTCATAATGGGATGAAATGTTGATTCTGTGGTTCATATGGAAAGAGAGACACACAGGACGTAAACATATGAGATCATTTTATTGTCATCATTTACTTAAATATTGTTATTCTTTGATTTCTTCCTAAATTCTTCTTAAAATAGTTATAAAACCACCCAACAGAACAAACACTTTACCCAAAAATAGTATTATCGGAGTTAATTTTAATGAATTAAAATGAAATGTAGTTCAATTCGTTGTCCTTGAGTCTCATTGAGTCAATGTTATTTAGTCTTTTTTGGACTGTAAAACTTTTGGCTGTTTATTCAGTTCTTTTGATATTTGTCGCCTGCAGATTTTTCCTGAAGTTTTTTCTGAAATGCAATCAGAATTGTCTGAAGACAGCAGGAAACCCCAGAGACATGAGGAGATTTCAGGTATTACTTTATTCCGGTCTTTTTTCTGTCATTGCAGAAATGAAGAAATGCACAGATGTGTTTTTAACATTTCATCAAAATATCTAGTAGATCTGATTCTCAGATGATGCTTCATCTTTTTTAAAATGAGATTTAGATAGTTATACATACATTAGCTACTATATTTCAATACAAAATAACATTATGGAATATACTGCTTTCAAACCAAGCAAAAATAATTTTCAGGACGATATAATGTCTGAAAAACCCTCGAGTAAATCTGAGAATGCATAATTGTGTCTCTTGTTTATGTGCACAAGGGTAATGTTTGATTTTAAGAGAGAAAGTGTGAGTTTTGAGAGAGCAGAAGCGTGAGGACGTAAGCGGAGGTTCTTGAGGATGTTGTCAGGATTTGAGTGATGGGCTCCAGATGGAGAGGTCAGACTCTGTGACCCAGGAAGTGCTCACCGGGGACTCTGCTGCTTCACTTCCTTTCACTCGTCTTTCACTAACTGAGTCTCTGTCTGACATTTCATCCCTCCATCATCTTCTCTTCTCTCCTCATCCTTGTTGTTTATTCTGAGCAGTGAGAAATGAGTTTTTATGAGTCTCACGGCCCTGATGGTTCATACAGATGTGCTTCTCTGACGGAAGAAATGATTTTCTTCAAGAGCATCTCATGTCTGGTGTCTCAGGGTCTCTTCCTTGTGTGTTGTGTAACAACTCACAATTCAGTCAAACTTTTAATTTGTTTTTCAACTGTGATAAAAACACAATGATTTTTACGCATACAATACAAATGAGTTCATGGTTTGTATCCAAAACTTTCAGGAATGTGTTTGTAAACAGTTTGTAAAATTTGTAAACTCAAATTGAAAAATATTTTTTTTGGAACATTTATATTTCCACCATAATCATTTCACATGAGAGTTTATTGTCTGAAACACAAAAATCCGCTCTTTCAGTTTTTGTGATACGTGTGTTTTTTGCACAGGTTGTTTTGTCCACGACGGTCAGCGTGGACGGTCCTGTTTTAGCCATTTCTGATAACATGTTCGTTCACAACAACTCCAAACACGGACGTCGAGCCCGTCGAGCAGATTCAGGCGAGGCGGTGGAGAACAACATGGAATATGGTAGGGATCCAAAGCAAGGCCATCAAAGAACCTGTCCTTTTGTTGAATAAAACGTATAGGAGAAAATGTTTGATTTGTAGAGGAAAAACAGTTTGGATAGAAAAGTTTGATGAGAAATGAATGAGATTTTCTGAGCTCAGTGTCGAGAACTCTACTGCAGACATTCTCTTTCTACTCATTCTCACTTATGAGAAAGGAACTGAGACATTCAAAAGAACTGATTTGGGATTTTTCTACAGCTACACCCTGTATTAAAGCCATCAGTCCAAGTGAAGGCTGGACATCAGGTGGTGCCATGGTGATTGTCATTGGAGAAAACTTCTTTGATGGACTTCAGGTGGTGTTTGGGAGCATGCTGGTGTGGAGTGAGGTGAGGAGAAATGGAATTGTGATTAAAAAAGTTAAATGTATGGTTTGATGATATAACAGTGTGTGTTTGCGTTTACAGCTGATCACTCCTCACGCTATCCGGGTTCAGACTCCACCACGACATATTCCAGGAGTTGTTGAAGTCACGCTGTCTTATAAATCAAAGCAGTTCTGTAAAGGAGCTCCGGGACGTTTCATTTACACGGGTAAAAATACAATGGACAGAAACACTTACATACTCAAACGTACTTATTTCAGAAGAATCTTTTTGTTTCGTAACAAACATCAAACTTTCTATCTTCGCGTTCAGCGCTGAATGAGCCGACCATCGACTATGGCTTTCAGAGACTACAGAAGCTCATCCCTCGACATCCCGGTGATCCTGAAAAACTGGCCAAGGTAAAAACCCATCACTTTATAAACACACCAACACATTTCGATGTTTCTCTCTGATACTCATCTCTATGTTTCAGGAAATGATACTCAAGAGAGCGGCTGATGTTGTCGAGTCTCTGTACGGAAACTCCCCCAGCAATCAGGTAACAAAATTGTCTTCCACAGTTTGAAGGTGTTTTAAAGATGCTTCAATATATTTCTTTATGTTTCTTTCATGCAGGACATGTTGCTGAAGCGTGCCGCAGACATCGCCGAGGCTCTATACAGCGTACCTCGACCCCACAGTCAGCTGCAGGCCATGCCCAGCTCCCCCGTCCACGGCAGCGTCATGGGTCTCAGCTCGTACCCCACACAGCTGGCTGTGAGCATCGGTGAATCCATGCAGAGCGGCGGTCAGGTTTACAACCGTAACTCCAGCAGTCTGTCCCCACGGGGTTACCCGTCAGCCTCCACCCCTCAGCATTCCAGCTACGGGTCGGGCGGGGGAATGGGCGCGAGTTACGGGGCAGTTCCCATGAGTGGACTTGGTGTCCCGGGATCACCTGGCTTTAACAGCGCCTCTCCAAACAGCTCTCCGTATTCTAGTGAGTATCAGTCTGTTCATGACAGTACACATATCAGTTATGACATGATACACAATGATCTATTTTTCTTTCAGTCATGCCATCTAGTCCCACCGTACCGGGGTCGAGTTCGTCCACCTCCCTCCTGTCTTTCTCATCTTTCCCACCTTCAGCCAAACAAAAAAGTGCCTTCGCTCCTGTCCTGAGACCGCAGGGTTCCCCTTCACCTGTCTGTCCGACCTCAGGAGGAAACAGCTTCAGAGGTGAGACATTCAAACATCAATAACATGATTTTATTACGATACATAAACATGATTTTGTGTTGAAGACTTGTTATTCTGGTACGTCTAGTTGTGATATTTAGACATGCTTTTTTTATTTTTAGCTATGGCCGGTCTTGTGGTTCCCCCGATGTAAAGGACAGACATAATAACAAGCTCCAAATCCCGCAGAGACCAGCGCCGTCTCCTTTTTCAAGCCACATTAAGAGGATAAGACACTCCAGTCTGTGCAGTTGTCTCATCTCTTTGAGAAGAAAACAACCTTCGAGGAGTCTTCAAGATGTATTCTCAAGAGACACCCAAGCGATGAAGTTGCCAGGATGCCGTTTCTTCAGGGGCTTTCAACCAAACAGATACCAAAAAGAGGTTGAATTTCTTCACAACACTTCTTTATTTTCTCAACAAACTCTTTACTATAGAGAGAATCTGTTTACAGTCATTTCACAGATGCCAGAAATCTTTCACACATACAGATGATCCATGCACACTGTTTGAAAAAAAACACGTTTTAAAATATATATCAAGCATTCCAGTTGGAGAAAATGTTTATTTAGGTTTAGGTTTATGAAGGGATTTCCTCACATATTGACTTATTTAATGACCAAAATATTATATAAGTTATATTTTTAGGTTAAGGACTAATATAAGAAACCTTAATTGTATTTGCTATTGTTTTTCTTGTCATCTGTTTTTCCGTAAACATCTTATATTTTGTTATTAATATTAAACGTAGTCATAGATTTTTACACACTGAATAAGAATTTGTCATCAAATGTGTTTATGGAGAGCAATTTAGGAAAAACAGCTGACCTTGTTTTAATATTTATTATATTCTCATGAAGGACATCACTATGCCAATAAGACAATTAAAGCCTTTTTTTACATGTTTTCATGTATTTGTTTCTGAAAGCATTTTTATTATTTATTAAAAGATTTAGCAAACCCATTATGTCAATTCTTGTATTAAAGGTTGTGTTATCACATTGTTGTGTTTGTATGTTGAGTTAGTTCTGCAGAAGCAGATTAGAAACACAGAATCACACTTTGAGAGTTTTTGGGTTAATTTTTCACAAGGATAGCTTTAAGACTAAAAATCCTTAAGATGAGTTAAATGATTAATGAGTGTTAAAAGTTGTGAGGATAACTTTGAAGTAATTTTCCTTTATTATGAAGTAATTTCACAATGTGTGTAAAGCTGATATTAATATAGATTATTAAGTCCTCATTGGGCATTTTCAAACAATTCAGTTCAGCAATTTTAAATGAATGTATTACCCTGAATTTATTACTAAGTTATCATTAAAATAATAAACATCTGTTTTATTAATATAATGTACAGATATTTGTGTTTTTATACATTTTTTTGAATTGCATTGGACATAACTGGACATTGAATGAAGGATGTGTAATTTATTGTTAATCCTCAGTCAGGATAAGACCCAAATATTCTTCCCCGTCATTGAGTTATTTGAGAGGAAAATCTATACCTGTGTGCATTTTAACTGTTATGCTAAACTAAACTTTATGGATGAAATAAATTGTGGCCAACATGTGAGCCTTTGTGGACTTGGAGGGCAATGCAAAAAAAAATTCAATTCAGTTTATCACCTATTACATTTAATATAAAACTGATAAAAACTAAGCATTGAAAAAATAAGATCACATAATGCAACAAATTACTATTGAAAGACTAAAAAGATTAGAGAGAACAGACTGCAATAATAATCGTCTATGGAACGGAGTGTAAAAATCTTGAAGATTTCTACTGAACAGAAAGATGACTGACCTGAAGACAACTGCATTTATTTTCAACAGTTTAAAGAAATCAAAACTCATGAAATACTTGTTATTTCATCTCAAGATTTTTCATTGCTTTATGTTTTAACACAAGGCCTTTGTGACACATTTGGTAAATCCTTTATTAAGGTTCGTTTTAACTCCTTACACCTCCTCACGGTGTCCCAAGGGCATCAGCGGAGTGGGTTGACAGATGGAACGGACAAAAAGAAAGAAAGAAAGAGCTCCCTTGTGTATTTCATCCAAACAAAACCCGATCTCTCTCTCTCTTTCTCTCTGTCACACAAACGTTAACAATTTACAGTCTTCCACTTTGACATAAACATGTACTGCTTATGTGCTTGTGTTGTGTTATGGGTACAATAAGGGTAAAATAGTATACACACAGCTGTTTATCTTGTGAGGGTAAGACAATGATCACGTCTCTTTTATAAACAAAATATTCATCCCTCTGTTATTTCCCTTCATGTCATTCTAAAACTGTATACGTTTCTTTCTTCTGCAGAACACAAAGAAGATATTTGTAGAAATGTGGTTGACCAAACATCAAAACATCGACTTCCATTGTGTAAAACACAAAATCACTAAGACATTTCTCCAAATATCTTTTTTGTTCTGACGTTAATACAGAGATAATGCAATGATTCTGAAAGTGTGCATACGGTTGGAGACCTGAGTTTATGTGAATCTGTTTGCTGGTGAATACACAAATGAAATCAATCCTGATAGCAGATGGTTGTCAGACAATAGTGGGAGAGAAGCCGGTGGGTTAATTGACGTGAGGTTTGTTGGGTCATCAATCACACACAACTGTGAGATGATGTCACTTATGTAAAAGGCCTGCTTACTGCCTGTCGTGGTGTAATATTATTAGCTGTGTTTTGTTCACCCTTACTGATGAGCACTTAATAGTGCAAAACAGAGGCGGAAGATAACAGATTAGAGGGATTGTTGGCAACACATTGTAAAGGTTAGAGGATCAATACTCGAAGGCACATTCTAGAAATAGCTTAAGTTCAATTCATTATCAATAACAAAACAAAAGATGTTTGTGTTAGTTAACGGTGATATTAAGAAATGTATTTGATGCAAACCAAGGGATTGCAATTATTGTATGCAAATAGCTGAAACTCATCGTGCTATTTAAAATCTTTAGGTTTAATTAATGTCTTGCAGTTATTGCAGATCCTATTTAAGATCCAATGTAGGTTTGCATATCATTTAATATTTTATCATTTTTAAAAGAAAATAAAAACACAAAATCAAACAAAAAGCTGACAGTTTTCATCCAGCGTGTGATGAAATATGCAGGAGCTTATATGATCTGATTATACATTAATTAAAAAAGGCTGTGGATGTGCATAAATTATCTCCTCATTAGCATATCAATTAGATGAATCAGAGTTAATGTAATTAAAGGGCAGACAGAAGCACCTGCTGCCTCTGTTTACCTTCACATATGTGTGTGTGTGTGTGTGTGTGTGTGTGTGTGTGTGTGTGTGTGTGTGTGTGTGTGTGTGTGTGTGTGTGTGTGTGTGTGTGTGTGTGTGTGTGTGTGTGTGTGTGTGTGTGTGTGTGTGTTTGACACATGTGTCTGTCAATCAGTTCCATTTATTTATATCTCTGAAGGAATTTCTTATATTGATTTATGTCTCTTAAAGTCAT
>CM065666.1:1881785-2004285 GCA_033220385.1 Triplophysa yarkandensis
CTAAGTTAAAGAAAATCATTTTAACATTCATCGTTGGAAAACACATCATACTTCTGGACACTTGCCCTATATGCCATCATATATGATATATGATGTATGTCTTACAAGGACAATAAATTATACCCTCGGAGTGGCACAAGGGTTAATAAATTATGAAACCTTTTTCCAGACTTTGATAAGCTGTCATTGAAAATATGATGTTTTGGATCTCGGTGTCTTTTACCTGAGTTCTATAAGTTTAAAGTCCATGTATGATTTGTTATAATGCAGATTGACAGAATGGTTGTGTACTTTCAGATACATGACATAAAAGACACTGAAAACTATGATCATTTTTAAAATCTGAATTATTTCTTGAATACTTGACAGTTCAGTAACCAAATGCACAACATACATTGGAACAAATGTCATGGTTTAACATTCTCAGAAAGCACATCAGATAAGATTTTGCTGTAAAGATGCAAATATTTAATGTATGCTTTGTATTATTATTTTTCTCATAGTCATTTCTATTCTAAAAACTGTAACATAGCAATAATATGCGAATAATAAATCAAAATATATGTTACACACCATAATTCGTAAGATATATGTTACACACATACAAGGATATGTCTTTGGCATGAAGGAAACATAACAACCAACGTGTTTGAAGTATCAGGTACATCAAATATTGTGTTAATATTTCATGTTGAGGTTTTGGAGCTGGTTTCAGGGCTATTTTGTTTAACTACATATTAAAGATGTGCCAGCAGACGACGAGAAGCATTGTAGGAACCATCTTTAGAGATTCTGCATTATCATGGACGTTAAGTGAAGTTCCTCCTCCGGCTGAATATTACAAGAGAACAGAAGAGACTTAGAATGAAACTGGGAAAATCATTTCATATATACATCATCTTTTTACTCAACATTTACACACAGAAGAAGATATTTTGAAGAATGGACACTTTGTTTTCTGTCAATGAAATAGAAGTGAATAAGTGCCATTGATGTTTAAACTTTCTTCAAAATATTTTCTATTGTGTTCAGCAGAAGTAAGAAAGTCATACATGATGACACAAAATAAGACATTTTTCCTTTTTTAGGGAACTTTCCTTTGAATGAACCCAAAGGGGTTGTGTGTGTGTGTGTGTGTGTGGATGCGTGCGTGTGTGTGTGAGTGTGTGTGTGTTAACTCACCTTTAGGCAGATTTGGTGACCTCACGTTTAGCCAGTAAACAGTACGCTGCTGGGCAACAGTCGCTCTAAAGAGCAGATAAACACAAATCTATAAAATCAACATTCTATAGAACATTATATGTATGTAAACATGTTTGTGACTCTGTCTTCAGTGGAACACAAAAGAAGATATTGTGAGAAATGTCTCAGCAGTGGAAGTCGGTGGTTTGATTATCAACATTCTTCAAGATATCTTCTGTTGCGCAGAACACTGAACCTCATACAGATTTGGTGATTGGCGTTCCTTACACAAAGTAAACACTGTTGGCTGTGGCAGGTGGAGTCCAGGTGTACATGGTGGAGTTGCCTTTAATCTCAGTGTTGGCATGAGTAATGGCGCCCTTTGGGTTTCCTGCACACTGGATGACCACAAATGTGTGATAGTTTAGCGATATGTTTTGCAGCTTTATTTATGTACAGATATAACCGAAACTCAGTCGAGTTCTTACCTGTAAGAACTTTGTGTTGGCTGGAGGCGTCTGCCATGTTCCTATTGGTGTAGAGTCAGAGCCGGATCGAGCCTCCAGCAGAACGCCACGATAATCCGGCCCTTTAATAACCACTGAAAACACACAATCAAAGGATTTCTTTGTTCCCATTTATTCAGTATTTTTAAAGCGAATCATTCGTTAATCTATAATTCATAAAAAAGGTTTCTAATCGTGTTCAACGCCCCTACCTGTGATTGGTTTGTCAGTCTGGAAACTGGTGGCACTGGTGTGGATTGTATATGGAGCAGGTGTTGGCTGTGGTTCTACACCCATGTGTCTCGGCATCATATCCAGACAGGTAGACACCGGCGCTCCATTTGGAAAACAAGCAGCAAAAGTGAAAACCTGTAGAATGACAAACGCTAAGACTAGGACGTCCATTTTCCCTCACACTCGGTCCTCAGACAGTCCGGTACTAACTCATTCTCCAGGAATCACGCTGGACAGTCCACTTTTTAAAGGCTCTTTTGCTGAGTCACAGAAGCATAAAAAAGGGTTGACGTATGTCAACAGGCCCATCCGTCCCTCCCCTAAAGTATTCACATGGTGTCAGGTGAGATGCTTTTCCAAAAACCTCTCATTAGTTTCAGGGATCTGTCATTGATCTGGACCGAAGAACAAAGACACGCTCTGTCCCGGCGAATACAAGCGTATAGAATCCTAATTTGCCGGCCAGGCTCGTGCTGGATCACTGCATGGGTTGTGGTGATTGTTAAAGAATGAGACCTTTGGGAAACATCCCTTCTTTAAGATGTGTTACACACTTTAATCACTGTAAACGGCATTTGAGACATTTCCTATTCATAACACAGATAGAGATGTGTGATGTGTGATGGTACCATATCCAGTTTTCAGAGTCATGAGTCATGTAACGATACGATCACATTATCAAACATTAAACACACTTTACGCAGTCAGTTTGTATTCACTGAATGATGTTTATCACCAAAGGCTCCGTTACAAAACTGTGAAACACACATAACATTTCCTCGCACTTTGCTATTTTATTTCCAAAGACAAGTTCAATTAATTGTATTAAAAATCTTCTTTAGTATTTCTATAAAGGTTTATTTTCTTTGTTTCATTAAAAAATGAAACTCTTATTTAGCTTTAAATTGTTGTAATTCCGTAAACATGTCTTTTGTTCTGATGAATTTAGAGACATTTGGAAGAATGTTTCTTATCGAACCGTTCTCGGACCCCATGTTGGACAATAAATTAGATATTTTGAAGAATGTGTGAAAACTAAAAGTTCTAGGGTACTATTGCCTGCCCTTTACTTTTCCTAGAATTGTTGTCAATGGTGTCCAACGCAGTTTTGTTACAAACCTTCTAAAGTCTTTCAACTGTTTACAGATTTGGAACAAATAAGAGAACACCAATAATCTCCGATGGAAATAAAACAGCTGGGAAGTTATTTAAATATGAACATGCTTTTATTTTTGACCTAATGTAAATCCCCCTTATTTTAATATTAATTTCCTCTAAATGTTGCATAAGAGGTTACTGTGCTTTTGTTCAGTTTAATAATTATTTGTACCTTACTTCCCTGTTTTTCCCAAAGCAAATTTATTTCTTTAGTTCAAAATTGTGTTTACAGTAATATTTCTAATAGACAGAAATCATTTTTTGTCTTAAGTTTGGTAAAGCATACATTTTTAAGTGTTCACCAACTTTAACAATTCATATTCTCCATAAATCAAAAGACATTTTTCTTGATATACTTGTCAAATAAAACACAACTGGAGGTGATTTGTGTGTTATTGGAGTATTGCAGCACCAAAATACAAATACACAACAACGGCAACAAAACACAATACACAAAATGTCCATCAGAACCAGCAGATGTTTGAGCATCTATTCTGATAACTGAAAGTCTTGTTAAAAATCAATCATTACTTCAGGTTTTGTGAATGTGACGCTGAAATGTGTTTTTCATTTATGTGAAAATAACTTTTGTTTTTAGTTTGTTATAGAAGTGTCTTTGTTACAAATCTTCAATTGTATCCAGACATGACAACATGATCAAGGTTTGTTTCTTTGTCTCTTACGTGAATCCCTTCCTTTATTTCTGTTTGAAGGTTTGGCGTCTTTAGGTATTCTCTTATCGTTCAGTAAGATGGCCGGGCCTTTACTCGCTGGTTTGGTACTTTTGTCTTGAATGAAGTCCTCTTTAACCAGAGGATCAATGATGGCACCCATTGTAGTGACCACCTTCGGCATGGTCATCTTCTTCATGGCGCTCTGTGTGTTCCACGTCGGTCCGATGGGAGTCCGGATGCAGGACTCAAACTGTGTTGGGTTCTGAAAGGGGAACGGCAGTTGACTGACCTGTAAAAGTAAAGCCAGAGAAATTACTCCACCTCCTTATCTGTGGTTATAAGTCTCATTTCATACTAAATAAAAAACGTAAAAGCATTTTCATTCTTTTTCTGGTAAAAGATCACACATGATGTAATCTTAGCTGTAATATCATTCGTGTGTTGGGATACAGTACACGTGATTGGTTACCTGATGGGCAGCTATGGATGCGTTTCTCTTCTCTGATATGATGACATTAGGAAGTTTCCGGTCTTGCCTGGGAGGCGGTGGAGCCATTATCTTTGTGAATCTAGAATCAAATAAAGATAAGAGAAGAAACTTTTAATTAGACAGTTGTACATTTTTATAAATGAGAAATTTGCTATTAGTTAAAATTTTTCATTTATTCTTTTAATTTTGACACTGCTGTCTCATCTACTAACACATCTACCCCTGACCATTTTCAGAGCATGCTCAATTGCTACACAAATAAGTCTGAATTTAAAGTTCGTTTAGATGTTGTCTTTCGAGGTTTTGTCTTGAAATACAAATTTACCTTTTGCGTTTGTGCTTGGATGGTTGGAGACCCCCACCACCCCACTCCCCCCAGCCAGGCAGCGTCAGATCCACCACTTTAGGTTGTCTGGCCTCTTCCAGTTTTCTTTTGGTATTCAGAAAATCAGACACGACATCATCACCAGCAAACGCTTCCTTGATGATGGAGATCTGTTCCTCAGATTCCTAACATAAAACAGCAGGAACGTTTGATTTAAAGATTTGATTGATTCGATGTATTAAATCCAGTAAATCCCAGTCACTCACATCTTCCTCCACCACAGTTGGCATTAGAGCCCCTTTGATGACTTTGGCATCTTTGGTAAGAACGTCATTCAGATCGATTTCTCCTTTGCTCTTTTTGGCTGGTGGATCTGAAGCTGGTGGTTGTTGCACAGTCTGGCCCGGCGCTGTACCGGGACGAGGGTCCGAAACTTCCTCCAACACCTCCAGATCTTCCATGTTTCTTATTCGAAGTTGACCTTCCTCCAGCTGTCCTCCATCATCCGGGTCGTCTTGCATCTGAGCCGGACCCTTGCGTGTCTTCTCACTGCTCATGAGTCTGAAGAGCGTGTTGAATTGAGAAACGTCGTCCTCCTCTGCTTCTTCTTCTTCAACATCACTCTCATCTCTGTCAGAAATCTCCACTATGTCTTCACCAACCACCTCTTCTCCTGACACCTCACGTGTGTTGACAACTAAAACACAATATTTTATGTCTACAACACTCAGTCACTTAAAAAAAAGAGTTTTAATATAATAAAAAACCTTACTTTGTTCTTCTGCAGGTGTGGGAATCAAGTCGTCGTCTTTGGTCTTTCTCAAGGTCCTCTTCCTCTCAAAGTCTAAGAGCAGTTCTTCTTCTTCATTCCTCTCCTCCTCCTCCTCCTCCTCCTCCTCCTCCTCCCCTTGCTCTGTTTGAGGTTTATCTGTTGTGACACAGCTGATCTCCAGATCTTCTTGTGAAATTCTGCTCCTCATCCACGGATTTACCGGGTCAATGATGGGCTCAATGTCGTTGACAAAATCAGGAACCGTCTCAGACTCTTCCGGAGATTCGTGCTCTTCGTCAGAGATGTTCACGATCTTCTGGGTCAGATCTTTGTTTACCTGTAACTGCTCCTGCATCGCTTTTCGAGCCTGAAGAACAAAAACAACCATGATATTCAAATATTGATCAAACATTTATATCATCTGGAATATCTTCTAAAAGATTAATTCTCACCGCATGATCATATTTGGCCATGATGGCTTTAGATCTGGCCCACTTCCCACTGTTCTGATGTTTCAGAGACATTCGCTCCTGTTTGGATGACACAGAGAAACATGAGCGACTTTCCTTCATTCAATCTCTCTCGCTGATATTTCTTAAAAGCCCCCACACCTCCATTCTGGACATCTCCATCTTCTTTAGTTCCTCCAGAGCTTCTGTGGGATTGGTCTTCATCATCTCCTCAAACTGTTTGAGAAACTCTTTCCTCTTGGCCTTCTTCTGAATCTTGTGATATCTGTAAGGATACAGTTTACATTTACATTTAGGCATTTACCAGACGCTAGAACGATGTTTCTAAGTTACACAAAGCGAGATAAAACCTGTAGGGGAGGAAAAAGTCTAAGTGTTTTTTCTATTTTAATTATGAGTGAGTAGGTTAGAAAGAAGGTTTCCTAGCGGGTTAGGTGTAGAATTTTCTGTTTATCTGATACTTGAAACCAAAGCAGGTCTTCATTTGCTCGAAACTTCCGTCATGCTGTAAATGTTGTTGTTATGATCCGTCACTCACTTTTTGCTCTTGATTTTCTTTTCTCTTTTGGCTTTAACCTCGTAGTACGACTGCAGCGCTCGGGCCTTCTGAAGCTCAGCACGACGAATATTGGCCTATCAATACAAACAAATACCGATTATTGATGAGTTGAAAACAAAGAAAATCACTGATACCAGTTATGATAGATTACATGTGCATTATTTACTCCACATGATATTGCGTTGCTCATATTTATAACCATTGATATAAAATTAGAGATGCTTTGATGCTTGTTTTGTTGAGATTCAGAACTGGCTGATTAAATACTAAAATGACATTGTAAAAGCGCTGATTGACTTAATAAACTGTATTAATCAATAATATGCTAATAATGTCAAACAAAGTAAACACTGATTTTATGATTAATGTTAAATATTAAATAATATGAATTAGCTTCTGATCTGATCATCCCATGTTTATATCTCACATTTTACACCTCACATCACTGTTTCAAAAAGAATAATTGTCATTGTCATTGTCAATAAATCGTCATTTAAACAGCAACTGATGGTGACTGGCTGTTTCATTGTCTGTCATACGCTGGCTCTTCATCTAAGTTGCTTTCCTTAAAGAACAAATTTGTGATTTGGCACAATAAATCATGGCACAATAAATTCATGCAATATTCCTGAAAAATATATTCATTTGTCTATAAACTAAATATATATAGATATTAAATTGAATTATTTTTTCTTTAATGTTTTTCTTTTTTGGTGAGCTATGAAAACTAAAACAAATGTAAGGCGCTGGAGAGAGATGTAAAGGCAAACGGGTGCTAAATAATTTTGTTATCTAAGTATGTGTAGAATTATGGGATTATCAATAATATTATGTGACACTCTTACAACCACTAACGATGTTTTTGTGGAAAGAAGTGATTTCACAGTAGGACCTTTATTAAAACCTTTTATCAATATATTGTGATGTAATGTGAAAGTGAACATAATAGCGTTAACACACGTGAGACTTCGTTATACAGTATGAGAGTGTATGGAAGGTTTCAGACCTCCTCTAGACTCATGGCCTTCAGTGATGCTTCTTCCACAGGAGTGAGGACTGGATCATGAACCGGCTGTTTGTTCATATGCAGGAGTCGAAAAATCTCTTGCTCAAGAGGCGTTTCAGCCTATCCAGGAACATAAACACAATATAAACAATACATCACCTAAAAATGCCAAAAGATATCTAAAGCATTTTGCTTAGCTTCAAATTCTATCCTGCCCTCCATACTTCACATCTTAAACCTCTAACCTATATAATATAACAAACCCACCTTCCATCCCACCACCACCTGCTCCACACGTTTGGGTCCCGAGAGCTCTTGGTTCAGAGGAAACACCAGTTGTTCTGCTTTCTGGTTCTTTACGATGACGCTCTGCCAGTTTGTTACTTCATTTGAGCTCTTCTCATACGCTATGCTTCTCTGAATCTGTACATACACAGAGAAAATGAATCTGAATCAAAGAATGGATGAATAAATGGATTGTTAAACAGACGGGATTGAGTTTTTAAAGACCTTCTCTGACTGTTCCCTGTTAAGGGGGAGCTCAAGCGTCTCTTTTTTGTTCTGCAGGTTCCTCAGTTGTTTCTTCGTTTTCGTGGCTCCCGACGTCTTCTCAACGGTCCCCAGAAGGTCAGAAATGTCCACTTTTTCTCCAGCACCTTTCAGAAAGAACCGAGATGCATCTTTGACTTTGTTCTGAGATATGAAGTGAATATAGATTCTAACGCATGGCTCTGTGTTTACCCTCGGCGCTGATGAAGAACTCGGACACCTGCAGACTCGCTTCTGAACGTTCGGTCTGGTTTTTCCTTGGATTAACAAGAAATGACATGAAAATGACAGGAAAAAACGTCAAAATGACACCACAAATCGTAAACATTCCCTACCGTCTCTTTCCACCCAGAGAACTGATGGCTTGTAGCAGCTTCTTATGTTTCCTCTCATCATCACTTCCTCCCTATACATGAAAATGTGAGAAATGACGTAGACATGATGCATTAATGACACTATTTCAAACAGTAAGATATCAGTGACATACTTGACATGTTGTGAGGTATACAACCTTAACATTCTAAATACCAGAGACTTTTATTTTGTATCACATGGCAATTTAATGTAAAGAAATATAACCTCATCTTCACTGGCACTGATGACATCATCATTCATGGAAAACTGTTTTTCTTCACTGACAGCCATCTCTGATATCACCCTCACACATTCACTGTAAACATAAAAAATGTTTAAATCATACAAGATTGACACACAACATAAAGAAATCATGGGATGGATTTAAATGTAAATGCATGTGTATGTCAAAAAACATAAATATATATTTTATAAAATACTATTATTGAAAAATTGAAAAGTATATTTAACCTAAACACAGAGAATAATAAAATATAATATTTACAACAGATCAGCATTGCACTTAATGCTACATGATGTCATACATACACAGAGTATTATTACTATAGTACAGTATAATATACAGTATAATATACTCTTATTCACAATAATAATCCACAGTTTGAGATTTCTCACTGCACACTTCAGTGTTTCTGTGGTCGTGAGACTCTGCTGGATAGAACAAGCACGTGTCTAATACTTTATAAACACAGAATCACAGATGACTGTCTGATAAAGTCCAATCATTCATCTGATTTACAAAACTACACATCAATAGCGTCAATAGAGTTTTCATCAACATTAAACACTGTATAATATTATTACAAAACCTTTAATTACGCGCATCTCTCGGAAAGACTTTCATTCTACGTCATGCGAGTCCTACACGTGAACGGCGCCTAGAGATGACGTACTTAAGGGGGTGGAGCTAATCATTAGTGAGGGAAGACCTTTTTTTTATAAAATAATAATAATAATAATAATAATAATAATAATGGTGATTATGATGAGAGTTACAATAACACGATTTAAAGTAAGAAAATAAAAAAATGTAAAATAAAAAATAGGATTTCTTTATTTTTATTTGAACACGAAACAGTATAAATAATAATAGGGGGAAAATCACGAATAGAAACTCCCCGTCTAACTCTCTAAGATCACGAGATGGTCCGGATTAACAATAAACTTCACATTTACTGACTCACACATTTCGTTTCTCGCGCTAAAAACTACAATTCCCAGAATGCATCAGAATCTGCGCATGCGCAGAGACTCGTGACTCTGCACAGAGCCCCGCCCTCAGAGAATCTCCCGTTAACGACTGTTGATTGGCTCATTTTACCGGAAGGCGGAACTTCCGGCTGCAGTATTGAGCGCTGACATTTCTTCTGTCATCAAATCTTCACCAATAAATTAATTAACATCTCATTTAAATATAACACACATGATGTGCATGTTAAATCATGATTCATAAATATATGCAACATTATTAAAAACAAATGTGTGTTGTATAATATTGAAGAACAATTATTTGCTATTTTTAATATTCTGTTGTGTACATATGTATAAGCTATTTTTATAATATTTTATTTATTATAATTCTTACTCCAGAATTCAATATAATGTTAATCTCTATTATAATCTTTATTAATATTTATTATACTTGGTAATTGTTTTCTCACAAATGCAAATTTTTGGGGATAAAAATCTACTTTTTGCTTAATTATAATGTCTATTTTTTTCTTTAATGAGAATAAAAAAACAAAAAGCCTCCTGAAAGTAAAAGTTTGAGCACATTTGGAAACTATATTTAATGTTATTTTTTAATATATTATGTTTTGTCATATATATCATAATCATATTTAAGGTCTGCCTTTTATTAATATTCATAATTGTAGTAGAAATTTACTAAGACAAGACCATTCTTATACTTATACATTCTTATATTATTATTATTATTCCTCCACCTTCCATTCCTGTGTAACACCAAATATCATTCTCCTAGCTTGTTATACGGATGACTTTTAGTAAAATTAATAAATTAAAAAAAAGATAAATAAATAAATCAGATCTCAACATCATTAACAATCATCACTTGTGTTCGATGGACAAAGAACAAACATATCCATACATTGGGTGGTAATAATAAACATTTCCCCTACATAATTTATTTTAAGCACTTACTAGGTGCATATGTAAATAACTGTTCCTATATATATAAATATATAAGAAGTGTTTATCAGAAATAGACGATGTTAATCCTTTTAGATAACTGAATGGAAATACTGGAAATGTTTAATATAATATTACAGTCTGTGTATAAGTTTAATACGCAGCTCTAGATGGAAAACTGGCTCATGTGTGTGTTTGGTTTTTATAATGTTTGTTTGTGCAAACATGTTTATTTAAATATACACACACACACACACACACACACACACACACACACACACACACACACACACACACACACACACACACACACACACACACACACACACACACACACACACACACACACACATTTATATATATATATATATATTTATTTATTTATAAGGAACATAAGGAAAGCCTGGATGTTTGATTACATTCCATTTGAAAAATATATGAAAACCTTTGTGCTCTTTGGTTTTAAGAAAGTGTTGTTATTAATAATATCAATTTATATATAATAATTATTCAATGCCCTGGCTTGTGTACATATTACTGTATGTGTTGTTTTACTATAAATGAACTGATCTGTTATTCTAAAACATCATTGGACTTCATTGAACATATAGTGACATTTTGTATATTCTTACCTTGCAATATTCATAGTCACCTCGTAACAAAAGACATAACTCTGAACAATACTACAAGTATAAGTGTGTTTTTTGCAAATGTAGTTCCATTATGATTTTATTTTTATACAATCATTGTCTTTGAGTTAGTGTAATATCTTTGGAATCTCATTGCAAAACCTCTGTTAAACAAATGCCCGGACTGATCTCAAGGGTTCTCGGTCATCTCATGTCCACATCTTTGGCCTGAAGGCAATCCAAATATAAAAATCAAAACAGTTAAAATTTTTCATTTATATCTTGCAAGATTAAAGTAACAGATTGACAATCTAAAAACCTAAAAGATTTTCGTAGTGGTAAAATAAAACCCGACTTCAATATAATAGTGCTTTACCAGTATGAGCATATTTGTCTTTTTAATTTATTTGAGAAAAAATATAAATTGAAAAAACAATTGTAACAAATGTGACTGTAGTGTGTAGTGTGGTAAGAGTTTTTGTTAAACCATATTTCTGAGAAATAAAGGAACACACATGATCCCATCCTGTAAAGTACAGGAAAGTACTATTTTTTATTCCTTCATATTCAAACTTCACAAACAGAGTGAACTTGTACAATACCTCAGAGAGTGAAAATTACAAAAAAAGGTGCTGGTAACATTTACAAAAAAATCATCCTTACTTTGCAACAATCAGTTCTTCTTCCACTCTTTTTTTTAGTCTTTTGCATTAAGGCTTAATACTTCTGTATAAAGTATATGCAAGTCTTCACAGTTTTTTTCCAAAAAAGTCACAATATTATGTAACATAATGAAGCTTTTACGGCTATTTTCTGTTTAATAACAAATACACATCACTGGTAAATATACGTGAAAATACAGGGCTTACTGTAAAATGGCAAGTAATGATACTGTTTGCTGAAATATTTTTTTTCTAAACACATTTGTAAGAAAGGTTATTTGTAAGATACCACTGAAATAACTGAAGCAGAAGGAACAGAAACAAACGAACAATAAAAATAATACGCATAAAAACAAGGGAGATCGCCTCGAAACTTTGGCACATCCCTTTGAATTTTTTCACAAAATATATATAAGGTTTATTTTTCCGTGAAATCATACGCATGGAAGTATAGCAAAACCGGCATAAAGTGAAATCATGCTGCGCAGAGTAAGGTGCTAAATTAGAGATATTACAAAACCCGTCCCATCCAGACGGGTGAGAATAAGGTGCATTTGTAAGACTGAAAAGCATGTAGGCCTTTTTTAGGTATCGATAAACCAAATGAAAATACGTTACAAATGCAACGCAAAGCCAAAAGGAACCCAAAGAAAAACAGCATGACCAATAGTCTTGAGGCGACCTCATGAACACATGCATCCCCATTGACTCAGAGCGACGTGTGACCGTCTCTTCCACAGACATCTTAAATACTCTACTATAGCATGTCATATTAGATTGGCGTGTACGCGTGTTAAACGTGAAATATGATGACGGAGACCCCAAACTAAACGTAACGGAGATATCCTAAGCTGCGCTACTTTACAACTCAACAGATAAGAGCTCTATCTCTAGAACGCACCGAAGCTCACCCTCATGCACACCGCAACAAGCTTGCCCGAACAACCTACGTCACGAAAGCGATTTGGTTTTAGTGCAAACACAACTGGCTGGCGTCAGCTTCTTAATAATAACAAGCTCACCGAAGAGATAACATGAAGGCACATACTTATGCTTCCTCTAACACGCGACACATCGATACGACACCTTCGACAACACCACGAAGCGCTTTGAACAGGAAAGCCACTAGCTCCAGAAATCAAAAACCATCACTATTTAGAAACGCCAGAAGTCCATAACCGACCATCACAGTTTCTACGGAACCCAAAAATCAAAACCGCCCGTCATCGGTTAGAAACCCTCGCGCGGTTCAAAACCCGCATGCGACTCTTATCAAAAAAAGATATTTGGAGAAATGCCATTGCATTCTTTGAAATATCTTTCTTTTGTGTTCTTTCAGGTTTGGAATAACGCGAGGATAAATAAATAATGACAGAATTTTCATTTTTGCATGTGGAAGTCTTGATGGTTTACGGCAGGAAAAGGATAAGAGCCGTTCCTGTATTCGGACTCGATACAACTTCCTCTTTTTCAATAAGTCCCAGAAACAGCACCGAGATCTATCATAGTTTAAGATCAGCGACGACAGATTTTCATACCAAGAAACACTCATTTCAGAAACGGCCTCCTCCTCTTATATTCCACTGGATTTATCCGGAAGTATTACACACACCATGTGTTTTTTTGAAGTACAGCGTTTTTCTCCATATGTACCATCATCACACATCTCTATTGTGCCTGTATATAAACAAACAGCATCATTTAAGAGCACAGAAACATGTTCTCCTTGTACACGGTCGGTTTAAAGCGTGTTCTATTGCTATTTTTCAAAGAAGACTCAAGAATCATTTTAGTGCAAAGTCTTTTCAGGGTTGAGAAGTGGTATTTGGGTTAAAGTCAATGAGGATTGCTACAGGAATTCTGGTCGACGGGTTTATTTTTAGTGGTTTCTGTCATGTCTTGTATTAGTAAAGTGGTTTGGAATATGTCCATCCATGTATAAAGGGAGTGTTTTATGATGGTAATGGTATGATGGTGATCGTTTTGTTGTTAAGAGACAGTCGAGTGTGGCTGAGCGGCTGAATCTGTCCAGTGGAATTGTTCTATATTCGCTCCTGCTTTGTGTCTGGGTCTCACAAATATATTTAAAAAAAACTTGGGGACTTGACTTTAATCCAGTGTGTGACATAAAAAATAAAAAGGCCTTTAACACACACTAAACAATTCCTTATTCCATATCTCTAACAGCAGATTTATTACAAAGCAATCCATCTGTACAATAATTAAACACATTTCTGATGTTTACATAAAATCCTCTCTATCTTTCCATATCTTCTTTCTTCCACTTCAGGCCTGTAACATTATTATCATGTTAGGAGGAATATCTACAGGCATGTTTCAATACTGTTTGATGTTTAATACCTTCACTACCACAGCTCCAGGTTTGCTCAGTTTTTAATGCTTTAATGTGAACTTAAAAAAAAAGATTTGTGAAAATAAAATATGTAAATTCAAGAAAACAACAAGAAGCCAAAGACGTTCGATATGACTTTAAACAATGAGAAATGTATGGTTTTCAATTCAACTTGGCTTTTCTGGACCCTGCTCATCTACAAAAAGAAGAGGCTTAGGATGAAGATCACATATATATATATATATATATATATATATATATATATATATATATATATATATATATATATATATATATTTTTTTTTTTAATGGAGTAATGGTGTAATAATATAGCCCATGCTGCAGAATATCATCACATTCATATTCCACTGGGTTCAATTCTAATGCTAATATTCACTTGACATTTGAATTATTTTGAAAAACAAAAAAGGAATTTGGTCCTTAAATTTGAAATGGCACAAATGTTCTCAGGTTAATGTTAAATGACTTTATAAGTTGACATGGAGTGTTGAAAATAAATCAAAAGGCAGAAACTCAGTTTTGAAGATGTTTTATGAAGGATGATTTGCTGGTAAATGAAACTGAATGTATGGTCAGGAGCTTCCAAACCAACGCTTATCCAAAACAAGAAACAAAAAGTAAAGCAAACATTGACAGATCCGTGCAAATAAAACAGATAAACGGCTTGGTCCATCTTGACAAGTCCAAACTGAACCTCAGAATCCACTGAATCTGCAATACTGTAGGAGAAAATATTAAAGCAAAAACAGACCAAAATAAAAAACACCAGAAAGAGAATTTAATGGAGAAAAGAATTGGGCAGATCAGGTTTCTGAATTACTCAAAAATCTTGGGATTAGAAAAAACAAATATTTATGATATAATTGTGTCAATCCTTTAGTTTTATTACATTTAAACCACAGTGATCTGCACATATAGAACTTACATTTAACCCAAATACAGTTTGATCAATTCTTTGGCGTTTACAGGAATATTTTAGATCTAAGATACAGTAGGATTTTATCATTTGGATGAACTTTCTGACTACAGTTTAATATTGTTTTATTTATTTAATCTGTTTGTGTCAAATATGCGTTGATACTTTGGACTGATTTAAAACAAAAGTCAAAACAAATAAAAAGAAATAAAAATGAACCAATGTGAAAATGATTATATGACATGATGCAAACTTTTTCAGCAGGCTTCGCATTTAACTGTGGATGAAGACATGGGTATTTTAAAACCTCCAAACGGTTCCGAATGAAGTCTTAAGATAGGGCTTCATGGCATGTTTTTCTTTAAGATTCTTTGTTACATTAAGTTACGTACACTAAGCATTAAATCTCTAGTTAATGCTTACACAAAACGTCACAGGATTTGCTCAAGTCATTTAGACTGAATGTGATGATTTCTGTATAAAGAATGAGCTTTACTGAATGAAAGGATTTGTCTGACAGCAGTCGTGCTTTTCTCCTGTGCTACAAACATCATAGAGAGAGAGAGAGAGAGAGAGAGAGAGAGAGAGAGAGAGAGAGAGAGAGAGAGAGAGAGAGAGAGAGAGAGAGAGAGAGAGAGAGAGAGAGAGAGAGAGAGAGAGAGAGTCGTTATGAATAAAGAATCACACAACAAATGAAAATATTGTCTTCTGGAAAGGATTCGCTGATGATATTGAATAAATCTTTCTTCTGCTGGACTGAAATTGGGTTTTGTTTAATAGTAACTATGTAATGTACTAAAGATTACTAAAGACAATTTCTTTTTCTCCTCTCTATTGGTTCGATTCACTCATCTACCATAAGCAGTAATATATCACACGTTTAAAGCAAAATATGTCAATGTACCTTACTTTAGTCTCACATTCGCCATGTGTCTGTTTAAAATCTGTTCGTTTCTTAGAAAAGTGGTTAAATATGGGAAGATGAAATGAAACTGCGCCAATCATTTACAGTAAGAACATACTTATGGAGAAACTTGATGTGGTTTAAAGTCTCAGCTTTTAATCCTCTTAATCAACAAAACTGTGTTAATATCTATAAAACGTGACTGGCTGAAATATTTCCTGTTCATCATCTGATAAAAGTGTCGGATCGTGTATGTGATGTATCGACTGATATTAGCCTTACCTTTAAAAAGATTCAGTCGAGATAAATTAAGAAACATGTAAAATGTCTTTTCTGTGATGAAGATCCATTTAAAGCCAGCATGCATGTGATGTCATATAAGAAAGCTGAGACTTTAGTGTATGTGAATTGTGAAATAAGGGAGCAGGGTCACACATACACAAACATGTTTATATACACAAAGAGAGAGAATGAGAGAGAGATGTTGGGTGACTGAAGCATTCAACTTTATATGATATTATATAATGTATGTACAATGAGGTTTGTTTCTGAAAGATCAGTTTTTAATTATTATTAAAATGAAAATGTGAGAAATTATACCTACATAGATTTACAATGTTATGTAAATCATATTAAAATTGTTGCTGAATGAATAAATGGCTCTGTGAGCAAACCATATCCGATGTATACACATTGTGCAATGTGTTAAAAGCACGATATTCCTGAATTTTTAGGGGCGAGCGTGTTGAAAAGTGTTAAAGTCATAAACTCACGTCAGTGTAAAAGCAGAAGTAACAGTGCTGAAATTCATTCACAATTCAAATCACGTTCTTTTTTCATGTTTTATAAAAAATGGATTCGTCAAATGGAATTTAAAACATCTCATACAAATGTGCAGCAAGACGTGATTTCTGTCTATATTACCCCAAAATATTTGATCCAACACACATTTTTTACATCACATTTTCAACTGTTTAAAATGTTGCCATTGACGATTTTTGTAAAATATATCTCGTCTAAAAAACGATTACACATCAAAACATATTTATGACAATTATTTAAAATTGATGCACGTGTGTTTTGTGTGATGTGTACATTCAAGCTTTCAGTAAGTAAGCGTGAGTGGATTCAAATCTCAAGGTTGTGTACTGCAGCTTTGACACTGAATGAGAATATGACCTGTAGTTTCTAAACGTAATTTGGGACATTGTATAAAAGCAATCGTTTTATTATGGTCTAATGGCGTTGGTTTTCATCCAGAATTAATTGATATGGAAGGAGTATTCATTTATTTACAGTCAGGCACCGCAGTGGTTAGCTTAAAACATACGGGTGTCGTACAAAAACTCTACAGACGACGGTTCATGTGGGAGATATAGGGAGCACAAAACATGCAGAATACATGCCATCATCATCATTATCACCATCCCTCCTCTCAAACCCCCCCGCAGGCTCTTCACTACAAACACCCTGTCTCTAGAAAGCACGCTGACTGAATCCAAGAGAACCAAACTCGCAAGTTTCAGATGTGAATGACAAGCCATCTTCAACATCTGCTGTCGTTGACCAGCCAGCGCGTACCATCGCTTAAGAAACTGCAGGTATCTGAACTTTCATAAATATATGATTCATCTGAAGATATTGTGTTTGCTTGCTTCTCCTGTTAAAATCTGTAAATATATGTATAACTTTCTATGGTTTCTGAAAAAAAACAAACACACTTTGTAGTCATAAATAGAGTAAATGCTTCGTCTTTGGATTCAAGCGTATGATACAAGCAGAAGAATATTGTAGAATCATTAGTGAAAACCATTCAGAGCTGTACTGTAGAAAGACGACATAAAGCATGCTAACATGAGTAACTTCAGGAAAATAAGAGGAAAGCTCGGCTTTTACAGTCATTTGGTATTAAACGTATGATATGGTTGGGTGTCTACCAAGATTCGACTGTATGCTTCGATTCACTTGAACGTCTGTGAAATCTTCTCTTTTAAATGGATAAAAACTGGACCTCTGTTCACACACACATCACAATATCGAGTACAGCGCTCACGATATTACGATGATCGTGAAAACCATTAGAGAACGGCAGGAAGAACAAATGCATTCGGATCCAGTAAGAATGCAGGGCATTTTTTTTTTTAAATACGTGACGCATTGAAGCAAAAGATTCTAAAGGCAATTTTAAAAAACATGAAACGAAATTCAAATTTATATGCACACATTTTCTTATTATTATCAATTTAAACTGGGGCACTTTGGAAACAATATAACAATGTATATTGTCGTATACAAAACATGTTATTTTGGTGATTTCAGGGGTTGAATGAGAATAAAACACCCTTACTTAAGAATGGTCCTCAAATGTGTTTAAGTGTGTTTTTTTTTATTTGTTTCATAACTTATTGCTGGTAGTTGTCAAAAAAGTTGCATGTTGAGTTGACAGTTCATATTTATGTATGCAATTAGTTTTAGGCAGTGAATTGTTTTTGTTTCGTGACGTATTAATAGAATAGAATAAAAATAACAGTATTATTGTAAGCTTGGAACTGTAAAAAGAGGCACTTCATATTTTTTGTCTTCTAGAAAGGAGAGGCATCGTAAAAGTCAGCGCGTACAGTGTTAGGTGGTGTGTTTTGGTTACAGTACTTTCATGGATGCTGATGAAGATCTCCTGTCGTTTGAAAATATTTGAACCAGCATGTTGGTAAAACACAAAGAATTAGGTTCGGTCCGATTTTTTTTCACAAGGGCAATGCAGAAAACGAGTCGAGTAGTTTTTAAAATCCAGCGGGGTTTACACAAACCACAGATATATATATATAAATTTATATATAGACTCTGAGCGTACGATAAAACAACTCATTCAACTGTTCCAAGTCATTCCGTCAAGAGAGCAAAACATCTTTCGCCCCCACACAAATATTGGCGATGAAGTCTTTCTACACCCGAAAGCTTTAAGTAGAAATAGATATTATTCATAAACAAAGAAAAAAGTACCATTGTTGAATAGCAAGGATAAAGGTACGGGGTAATCCTACAACAAAAACTTATCGGTATAGCAAAGAAGATGCTGTATCTATACTGTACACTGTAGAAAATTAATATGCATTCTAAAACTACCATTTGAAGCGACAACAGAAACAAAAATAAGAGCTACGTCTATATTTATGACTTGTAAATATATACTGTAAGTAATGTAAAAAAGTCTATCAGGTTTAGTCACTGAAGTGTTCAGCGTAACGCTGAGAAGAACATCGTCCGGTCGAGATGCGATGAAAGCGAGCATTGATGTGACAGAAGCTTTTTGAATTGTGTCTAAACATTATCGTGCATCGAGTTTACACTTTCACAAACTACACAGTTTTGGCTAAATGAAGTCTCGATGAAATAAAACGATTTCTTGTTATTGTCGTTTTTCCTTTATACATATGAACAAACACAGAGTCACCATAACGTCGGACTTGTAGCACTTCAACACAAACGAGATGAGAGAGATATTTATATATGAGACGGCGGTTATGAATCCATACGAACGTGAGCGGAAAGGTTAGCGATGCATTAGCATGTAGCGGCACGTCCTTCATAAACAACGTTCCAATACTGTATTGCGAAGATGGTATTCATAGTCTTGTTTATTTTCTCGGCCCTTCTCTGAAATATATCCCTCGTGTAAAATAAACCAAAATAATCGGCACCTTTACAAGCGGTAGTGCATTTGGCTGATTTTTTTTTTATCTCTTTAAGGCTATCAGTGAGGACACAGCCAAAATAAGAAATATTTGGAAGTGACATTGATTCATATTTTTAAGTGCTTTTTAAGAACATTAATGTGTACAAATGCGTTTGCCGGGTGACCCTGCTTGTATCTTCTGCTACAGCGTTAAGTACGTGTGTATCGACAGTATTTGCAGCAGTTTGTTCCCCCATAAATAAAACACATGTCTTCCAAATTTTACACGTTTCGTCTGTGCAGGTAACGTCTACTACTAACAACACAACGACGAACGAGATACGACAACAGACTCCATAGTTCAAAATCTCGTTCGTTGTCAAAAACCGACTACAGGATCAAACATAACCGACATGATTCCGTCGTTCAACACAACCATCTGAACGAGAGAACAAGAGACATGGCGTCCCAAACCGATCCAACAAGGCCTGCAGTCGGATAAAAAAGTGACGATTGGTCTGAAAGCGCTGGCAAACAATGCAGAAGATTTAATCTCACAGAGATTCGACATTTTACAAAGTGACTCATAGATTGATGATCTGGAGGCGGAGCTTCTTTTCGATTTTTTTGTTTTTGTACAAATAAGCCACGTCACAAATTTCTGTGAGATCTTTTTTTTTTTAACAAACACTCACATCGGGTTGTATCGCACAGGTGTTAAGCAAGGGCCTTAACAGATGACATTTTGTTTAGTTCAGGGAAAGACAGAAATGATTGTTCTCAAGAAAAATACCAAATGCACTCCTAAGTTTGTAAAATGTTGTCACCGTACCTGTACTGCATATTGCAAAGGAAGCCCTACAGTCCAGGCATCACAGATTGTACAACACACACATTTCAACACGTACTACGAGAATAAACACACGCACACACTCGCACGAACACACGCACACACTCACATAAATGTGTTTGATCCCTAGACAGCACAAAAAGCTTTGCACTACGACGCTCTCATAGAAATGTACTTGTTCTAAAATACATGTTTTATATATATTTAGGCACACACTACGATTCTTTTTTTCCTTTTTTTTGGATTTTTGACGTTTTTTTATAGGAATGCTATGAATGAGAAAACCGAGCGTTCGCTTGGATGAATGAACTGCTGTGATGCTGGGATGGAGGGGGTGTAAGGAAGGCATCGTAAGCGTCTGACCGGGGGCGAGCTCACAATAGGTTTGAATATAAATAAAGAAAACAATGCTTGCATAAACAGCACAAAGTAAATACAATAGCAATGATGATCACAAAGCCAAGACAAATTTAATCATCTCATCATCTAAACAAATACAACAAAAAAAAGGAAACAAAAAGGAACAAAGCAACTAAAACACAAGTGAACTATAGAAACAAATATTTGATAATAAAAAATGATTATCTCTAGAAACTAGAATATCTCTGGTAACAGTAGTGCACTTATTGGTTTAAGCAGTGCAACATATATGCAAGAAAACAATGCAGTCCTCTTATCAAGCTTTTAAGAAAGATATTTCCTTTATAAACAATGAAAACAAAAAAATGAAAATCATAGAATTTCATTTCGTAAGTAAAACAATTCAACGTTTAAGCACAGGATCTGAAAACAAATGTGCAAAGTAGCACTGTTTTTTTTTTCTTAAACCTACAACTCGAGCAGATTCCCAAAAGGAAAATGTCCACATGAATTGTGTTGGTGTACATTTGTCATCATTTCAACTACACTACAAAGGTGTATGTACTCAAACAAGTGAGCAAAAGTTGCCAGATTGCAGTTGCGCGGCAGACAAGTCTCTTATGTCCGTGAAATACATGTACGACAAGCCAAATATGAACACAGAGCTTTCGAGTGACGTAACACCAAAATGACAAACCTTCTGAAGTACACTCGACACATACGTTGTCTATATGTGGATAAAACGGGGAATGTTTCTTATTTGTTTGGTTTCTGTGGTTTTCTAAAGAAGTGTGACCGTTATAATTTTATTGTGGTTCAGTAGATGTTTTCGGTTGCCTTGTGTCCCTACAGCTTATCCTTCCGTTACTCTCTAGCGCCGTCTGTAGATCCCGTCGGGCGTGAAACCGCGGCGGCCGCCGGAGCTGCCGCGAGGGGCTTTAGGAACTGGAGTAGTGCATTTGAATCGCCCCTCTGAGCCGCGGTACAGCCGCCGCGGTGCCACAGACAGGAAATATAGAGTTTCTGCTCACTCATTCAGTCAGTGATTTGATCGAATCCAGCCCATGAATCCAAACGGCTTTACGATAATGATAGAATAGCTGATAACAGTCTCAAAGTGAGCATGTGTTGAGCAGCAGGTTACTTGGATTCAGGGCCCGTTTGCATACTAACATCTGCCGTTTCCTTTTTTTCATCGTCGGTTTGATACAGAAGGGTGGAGTAAATGAGAAGAATGAATCAATTGTCCCAAATAAAACGGGAACTTTGCGTCACATTTCGTTTTGAAGCGGAAGAGGTCGACTAACAGTCTTCTTCGCAGTGGCAGTGTATGCGAAACGAATCGGAAATCTCGAATACTGTCATTTAGATTTTTTCATTTGTAAACTTGACCATCAATAAAAAGTGTTGCGGGAGAAAAAAGATAACAATCGTTCATAAAGCCACTCACGAACAAAACGCTAATTTTAGTACAATTATTAAAACTGGCTTGACAACAATGACATCCCTCAATGCCATATAATAATAAATAAAACCCAGTGTCAAATTTAACAACTCGCTTATTCTTAGCACACATAAAAGGCAAACACGTGACCATCGGAACTTCAGAATGAATCTAGAGCCAAATGACGTTTTATTTTCGTTGGTTTGTTTGATTTTAAATCTATACCACAGTAAGCTTGGACATTTATAGTGTCCAATACGGTCTACATGGGAAAAGATCTAAGAGTTAAAAAAATTCACTGCAATGTTTAATTCTGTGCACACGCACGCTCACATGCACAAATACACAAACGTACAAAATACCTCTACCATATATAAGTGTGTGTACAGGTCATTTGTGCGTGTGAGTGCATGCACGGCCGTGTGTGTGTGGATCTGTTTGTTTTTTTTTCGCGTGTGTGTATGTATGCAAATGTGTGTGTGTGTGTGTTCTTTCGCAGGCCTTTCGGTAGTGTTCAACACATAAATCAGTATTTTAAGGAAAGCATACATTTAGAGGCCAGTAGTATGGATCCAGCCAGTGGATCATTATCCAACTACACAGCCTTAAGGCAACCATCATTTTTATTCTTTAAGAATAGCAAGGACAAAAAAAAGAAATTAAACGCTTCTTTTTCTAGAAAACTTAATGTGCCAGTGTCTATACTCATTACTCTTCATGCCCCAATATAAGAAACAAAAAAAAAAATCTAGTGCCATTTTCGTTATCATGTCATTCTTTCTCGTGTAAGTTTTTGTTTGTTTGTACTTATCCGTCGGAGACATGCTTGCGCATGTGGTCGTTGAAGTGCTCGATTTGGTCGAACTTGACGGGGCACACGGAGCACATGTAGGTGGTCCCCTCCTGGCAACTGGCTTCCGCCGCCACACCCACTCCGGCACTCCCGACTCCGCCCCCCGCACCGCCCGCTCCCACCGGCATGGCAAGAGCCACCACGCCTGCTCCGGGGTCGGGAACGGCCATGGGGACGGGGATGGATGCTGGGCCCCCTGCGCTTCCCGCTGCATTCGTCCCGGTCACGCCGGTGCCGGTGCTGTGTAGGGCCATGTGACGCTCAAGCAGGGTCTTGTGGGAGAACTTCTTCTTGCAGATGTAGCACTCATAGGACTTCTCGCCGCGGTGCAGGCGCATGTGGACGTTGAGCGAGCTCTTCTGGGTGAAGCGCTTGTTGCAGATGCTACACTGGTAGGCTCGGACACCGGTGTGCGTAACCATGTGTTTGATGAGATAATCCTTCAGCGAGAACGAACGCCAGCAGATACTGCACTGGTGCGGCTTTTCACCTGAAAACATACACAGGACGACATAATCATTAAAAAACTTTCATGATCCAAAAAAAATATTGTTGGTTTAAATGGAATAAAATAGGAAAAGTAGACGAAAAGAGCAGCTAAATGGTTTTTCTTTGATCTAATTTCGATCTTTTCTTTTTAAATCATACACTTTTTCAGCACGTGATGGAAAGTCACCAAATTTCCAAAACTGGTTATTTCTATGGCAAAATTAAATAATGTGTAACATTCAGCACCGTTTGCTCGGGATGAATATATAAAATATCTTATTATATCCTATTAAGATGCTTATTCACAGCTCTCATTTTTCACTCACGTTCCTCTTTCGTGGAAAACAAATTTTGCCACATGGACACACGATGTCCATGGTTAAGATTTTCTACTTATTTCACTTTTTAATCACACGTTTTTAAATCTTCTCATGTAGTGCGAAACCTTTTGGCACCAAATTTGGAGCGCACGTTCATATTAAACAAACTTAGGAGAAAATTGTACATTTATTAAAAACAGTTTATGGTTTCTATCAATCTTCTATTGTAATCACAATGAAAAGCTACAATTTTGTGACCACGAGGTGAAAAGTTTAACTTTGCATGAACAGAAGGATACTAGCTGCTCAAAGTTTTAATCCTCATTATGATATTAATTAGTGATGTGGTTACCAAGCAACTGGAAAAAAGTAATTCCTAAGGCTGCCAACCTGTTTGATTGACAAAAATACCGATCCTTGTCTAATGAACAACTTAAATTTAGCTGCTCAGATCATTAAATATTTAGAAAAATAAATAGGAATTAGTGTTTATAGAATTCATAAAAATAGAAAGCCACGAAGTTGCATATTGCATATATGACCCTGAATATCCCAAATAATGTTGGTATGTATCCATCTTTAAAAAAAAAATCCCTCTCGCATGAAAAAATATTAACTGTGAATTCATTAAAATATATGAATTACAAAATATTGAATAATACAAAGAAAATTGTTGTATTTTACATATTGAAAAATATAAGCGTTTTTGATGTATGGAAATGTATTATTTCATATATATTTTTGTGTCTTGAGGGATAGGACCACCCGGATCTTTTCATGAATCCAGATATTGAGCTGCTCTCGTGAGCCGTGTCTACGACAGCTCGGTTATTAAGGAATCATTCTCATCCATCTTTCCGAAGCCCTGACAAACACCAGTCAAAGTCGTGATTGAAAACTGGGAATTGGGAATGTATAATGTATTACCCGTTTCACGGCACGCGGCCAGGACAGATGATTCACGGCACAGTCAATAATTGCTACCAATTATTTACCTCGCATCAAAAGCGTGACTTAATTGCTTCAGACAAGCGTATTTCTAAAAAGCGAAACAATCTCATGGATATAATTGGCGAAGAAAGTAGCTGTGAGTACTCACCAGTGTGCACGAACATGTGTTTGACGTAGTTTTGTTTGGCAGTAAAGGTCTTACAACAGAGAGTGCAAGCGTATGGTTTCTTCTCGCCATGCTGTCCGCCGGCTCCAGCGCCTTGCTGTTGACCTCCAGCTGGCGGCACTGCCATCCCCCCCGGAAATGGAGGCATGCTGGGAGAGGGCACTGCCACAAACTGAGGCTGTTGATTTCCGATGGACTGGGGCAAACTGAAGAGGAAAGGCTTGTTTTCGCTGGCGGACTGAGTCGCGAAGAGCGTGGGCAAGTAAGTGTTGCCCGCTGTTCCCATTACCTGGGTGTTGCTGGTCAATGTGAGGGGCATGCGCAGGTTGCTGGTAAGGGGCTCACCCGGCCGCAGGTAAAGCTGGCCACCCGGCATTGACTGGGACGCTGCGAGGTTGGCTTGAGGCGGCAGATGGACCCCAAGTTCAACGCTGTCTTGCGAAGGCCCGTTTCCACCGCCACCGTCATCCATGATCTCTTGTGTCTGCTCGGGAGAGGAATCGTTGACCTCGATCTGCACAGGTGTCTCGCCCTCGCTCTGCTGGCCCTTGTTCTGACAATTCTCTCGGCCAAACACAGACAGGAACGGTTGCTCGCCAGAATCAGTCTCGGTGCCAATCGAGGAGCTGACCCCCGAATCGAAGCTCTCGCCTTTGGGCTCGTTCTCATTGCACTCGGGCTGCTCGCCATCCTCGCGGCAGTCTTCCAAGCTGTAGCAGTTATACTCGTCCCCTCGTTCCTCCTTGATGTGAACATCGCCCGTTTGCAACCTCACGGGACGAGGCTGTTTGCGGCAGTGCGTGGTTTCTGCAGCCGACATGTACCGGTCCACCTGCTGGGAACGTTCGTGGATACGGGTGATCCAGGCGGGGTCCTGCCCTCCTTCCTTCGGCTGTAGCGGGAGGGGCGAGTCATAGCTGGACACCACGGCCGTACCGGTATAGTGGGAGCGGTTTCCGCGGGTACCGTTCTGCAGGCCAAACCCGGAACAGCTGGAATAAAGCGAGGAATATACGCGATCGAGGCTTTGGGACGTAGTTTGCATGTAGCCCGATTCGGCGTCGCTGCTGGGACCGGACGTGCCGGACTCAGGAGTTCCTCGCGGCGTCTCCTGCCCCGAGTCACCTGGGGCCACAGGGAAGCTGCCGGGTCCGCCTATGCCCACATTCTGCGAAACTATGCGGGTGCACTCATCGATGACGGTCTTGATCTGAAGGATGCTGGCAGCCGTGAGGATCTGCAAGGCCTCGGACTGGGAAACCCGCAGCACACCGCTGTACATGAAGTCGATCAGTTTCTGGACCGACTGTACGGAAACCACAGAGGGGATCTCGATGTCGCTGTAGCCCAGGAGCAGCTTGTCCTGAAAGAAGGGGCTCCCGGCAGCCAGCACGCAACGGTGAGCTCGCAGCATGCTACCGTGGATCCGAACAGTCACGTCACAGAAGTGCCCGCGGTTCCGCTGTTCATTGAGGGTCTCGAGTACAGAATTGCTAAAGTTGTGGAGATTAATGTGGTGAATGCGTTCGGTCATCCCCTTGCACCTGATGTCACCTGTAAGTCAGACAAAAACACAAACAAAAACCAAATCAGTTTTCAATGGTTTAAATGTCAAGCAAAGATACAGATTCTAGAAATCTTTCAGAATGTATTGAAGTGACATATCTCGAAAAGAGAATCTGATTGTTTTATGTTGTGACAGCATTATACCGCTCCATCCTCACTTCAATATTTGACATTTGTTTACACCTTTAAAACTATTTTTTTTTCACAACCGTGAGAAAATAATAGATCTACATATAAGACTTTAGATTCAGGACTGTTGCTGTTTTTAAACAACTTTTAAACTTGTATGACTTCCTTTCCTTTGTAAAACACTAAAGAAGGTATGTTGAGAAATGTTGCATTAGTTTCACACTTAATGGTTTTATATGTCATTATTTTTCTAATATTGTCAATGTTTTACCGTCAACTTTATTGCACACAAGGGTTGTTTGATACATATTATGTTCTTAAAAGCTGTAGGATTCTTCTTAGAAATTGTGGAAACACAAGGGTGACACCATAGTTGTTATCTACAGTACAGATACAGTAGGTGTCAAACTAAATAACGTGAATAAAAATATTAAAAGACACAACTGGAAAAATGACAAATAAGGATCCTGAGGCCGAGTCTGACGCACTCTCCTGATTCCACAAGTGATATGATGTGACCACAATAAAACCAATATGTGACCTCATCTCTTCCCACACTCATCATTGATTGGTTGGACTACAATCTGTTAGAGTAATATGGGATATATGATTGGCTTGTGTGGATGGTGGGTGGAGTTTAACCCTTTGTGGATTTGTCTTGCAGCAAGAAGTCTTATCAAATCCACATGGTCAAAGCAAATTTGTATAAATGCATTTTTTACGCAGGACAATGAGATTTCAACATCATTATAATAAATAATAAACGGTAAACATACTTGAGGCTAATAGTTAGGTTGCTCTGTTCAACAGATCCAGATGAGTAAAACACAAGGCCGGGCATTAAACCATTACAAACTGGCCCAGAATATTGCACGAGTTTTGTTTTCAGAGACAGATGGCAGTCTTGAGCTACTGTACGGCAAGGGATCAGAATGCACGTGTCGCATGTGTTTCTTCTGCATTACATTTGAAATCACGAAAATAATTCAATCAAGCTATGACGGCTCCGTGGGATCATTCTTCAACTAATAAATTATTTTCAGACCTCTCCGGAGCGCGCCATCCCGTCGGTCACCATCTGAAACAACAGCACTACACACACACTGCTGGAGAGAAGACACAAAATGGACTTCTTTCTGTCATGTGCTTCTCTGGATCTCCACGTGAAGGCTTTGAAACTCCGCGAGACTTCCCGAAAGAGTAGAAACACTGGACAAGAATCGATCGTAATTGCTGCGGACGCTGGTGACATCGGTTGCTTGGGCGAAACATTATCTCGCACACACAAAAGTTGCACTTGAAAGCACACACTGTTCATGTCTCTCTCCCCCGTCCACGTGCATTCCTCCCCTAAATCTTTTTTGTTTTTTTTTATTCGGGTTCCTCCTTCAGCAGAAAATTTAACTCATTACAATAGCAAAACTCTCGAAAGAAATTCTTCTAGAGTATTTAACAAAAGTAGCAAGACACTTACAAGGAAATACGAGAAACGGGTTTACGCGACACACCTTTCATTTTGGGCCGTTGTGCAAACTGCAAAATTTGAAGCATGCAACCTTGGGACTCAAAAGAGGACGGTGCAAAGAAGTGCACTTTATTTGGAAGGTTATCGAAATGAAAGAAAGAGACGGTGGTGTGCCCGTGTGTGTCTAGACATGCGTTTGCATCTTTTGCAAAACAGAAGTTAGTGGTCTAGATGTGTACCATCAAAGTGTGGGGTAAGTATCATATATAAAGAGATAAGGTGTTCCATCTGATATACCGTCCAGTGTGTGATGCCTGCCCTCTTTTTTAAGAGACTTAAGAGACATTTCAAAACCAGACAAAACTTCTTGCTGTTGTCTGCTTCTTAAGGCCGACAGGAAGCCTCATAAATCAAGGGTTTAAAAGGCTCCATCACCAAAACGAGCAGCCCGCGCAGGACGCACAACATGTTATCAGGTTGCTTAGCTCACAACGTTACACAATCTTTATTTCCTTTATATTTTAACAGCACTGAGTACCTTATTTTATAACCTTTGAAGATTGTCACAATGTATTTTGGGATTGCTATTTTCTGTAAAGCTATAAAATTGTGACCCAAAGGGATGTCCATGGAAAACATTAGCTTTTATTCATCTCATGTTGGAATACATAATCACAGTAGGATGTAAATTATTTCGTTAAAATACGACAACATAAATATAAATAAAGCAAACATTAAGTACACTTTTCATAAATTTTAGACATTTAGTTTATAACTAACACAAAGAAAATGTATTTACCTCTATATTAAATGTGAATCTTAAATGATTTAATATACATATGAAAATATTTTAACAATACTGAGTAATTGGAACTGTTTTATACATAAAAATATAAAACTTTGGTTCAAAATTATAGAAAGGAATTATTTAACATGCTGCATTATATTTTCCTGTACATTCTCTATATGTTCTGCTCATGTATTGTGTTGTGAGTTTTTTTCCAAATCTCCACTCTAATTCTATTTAATTTCTTTACGTTTCACTTCAACCAAAACTACACAACATCCTTAAAAAATACGTGTGAATAAAAGCTTGTGGGTGGACATCACTTTTGGCCTGTTTGTATGGTCATGTGGCTATATTTTTAGCTCTCGTACAACTGTTTGCTAATGCTTACACCTAAATGTATTAAACATGTGCACATGAGTTGTTCAAGTAAACCTCAGAATTGTGATATAGTGTATTTGTCTGTGACAGATGAGGTGGTTTGAACGGTTGATCTTCTGAGATTTCTATGCACAACAGTATCGAGCATTTATATAAAATAATGAGAAATGTCTGGCTGATGAGAAAGGTCAGAGAAAAATGTGCCGACCGGTTCACAGCGCTGACAGAAGGGCGACGGTAAGTGAAACTAGATTTTACATTTTCTGTTGCTTGTTTGTGTAAAAACTGGCTGGTGCAATGCTGGGGGTTGATGGGAAGTTGCCAGGTTGTGCCTATACTTTGATTTTATCTACAGTGTCACAAGATTGATTTGTGTGTAAATCTGTGCCAGGAGAAACAAGTCAGCTCTATAAAGTTCAATTCACAAGTGACAGTTGACACGGATCATGTGAGAACTGACACACAATCTCACTTAACCTGTTCAAAAAAAAAGGAGCTATATTTGATAGAAAGAAAATGAAGCTATTATGGTTTGTGTATTGTGGTTTTGTTTCGACAAAGTTTTTAATGTCATTGTGACAGTGTTGTCAGGATCATGAAAGCATTTCTTCCAAATGTGAGTAAAACTAAGCATGAGGTTTTTTTCTTACATTATCATTAATATAAAAATGTATTTTGTTTCGCGGTATTATGGTAAAATGAACATAACATCATTTCCTTTCTCTTGAAATCTTCCAAATGCAAATAAATAATAGCAGGTTCCAAAGATGCATTACAGAGGACGAGAAATTTAAGCATTACGATAGAAAGAATTTGGTGTGCTTTATTCGGATAAAAGCACACTTTGAAAAATCTAAAGTGGGCTTTATTTCCTAAAGAAAATCTGATTATGCCACATTTTGGATTTTTCAAATTGTATTGTGCATAAAGCCGTATTCTGTTCTTTTTGAGAATATCAGAGCGTCAAAATCTATCCGAAATCTCACATTTCCACACACAGATGATAAGAGTCTGATGCACACTCACAGTCTGATGGTGTTCTGTTGGGTAACTGTGTGTCCGTGGGTGGGTGTGTGTTTGTGAATCAGGCTGGTGAAGAGGCACTGGTTTGGATGCTACAGGTTGCTGGTGGTGGTGGTGCAGCGAGAGAGAGGTCAGTCGTCAGCCACTCATTTCATTCGGGTCTGGCCGCAACCTAACCTCACGCAGAATCTTCAATATCGCCCTGCCAGAGGAAGAGGAGAGAGAGAACAATTACTGCACGCCTGCTTTTAACAGACCGGCAAGTTAACGTGGGAGTAATAAATATCATCATTTATATAGATTTATTTTTTATATATAAAATAGACAAGCGATCGACCAGGAACATGATGCTAAAAGATGGAATCCGGTGACGGACCATTCGTTGAAAGAAATGCGCAATGTGACCTTGTGCAATGATGAGAAAGCATAAAAATCATGCATTTCTACTGGATTTCTGTACGAAATGGCTTTTCCCACGTGTTTTAAACAGACCTCGCATATTCAAATCCATCAGAGCTTTCTTTGTGTGTTAACTTACAGCGTGAAGTGTGAACGTAAAGCTCTTTACATTCATTTAATTTGCATTATTCATTTGAAAAGCTTGGGCTGTTACAATGCTTTCAACAGCACGCACATCTTCAGTAAATCTGATATCATCATAGATCATGTGAGGCTCATATCTGAAGTTTAGTTTTTCTGCTTTAAACTTCACTGCTCCAAACGAAACCGGGAAAAAACAAATATCCTGTCCCACCTTTTATTCGTGAAATAAAAGGATAGTTCACCACAAAATACAAAACTGACTTTCTCTCCAGAATACAAAAAATATATTTGGAAAAATGCTGGTCAGCGTGAATCCCTATTGACTTCCATTGTATGGACACAAAAGCAACCAAAGTCAATGGGGACTTGTTAGGTTTCAATTTACCAAAGGATGAATAAATGATGACAGAATTTGTGGCACCCATATATTTATAATATAATATAGCATATAAAAGATTTATCTTTATTGTTAGTCACACAACAAGACACGTTTACGGCATATTTGTCAACTACTGAAACGCGTTCACACAATCTGCTAAGCATGAAATCTGCCGTTTCAATATTCTTGGAGTAAGGAAGTAACAATATGAGAACATGTTTTTCAAATCATCATTTTTGTGTAAAACTGCATTGCTTTTATAACCCTAACCCTAACGTGTTAGAGGCACGCCTAGCTCATGGTAAAACCATGTTTTTACAACGCTGTATCAAGTTTAAAGTAGGTCAACTTTAGTCATGCCGCGTACATGTAGCTGATCAATGTCAGTTTTTACACAAACACAAGAAGACCAGAGAAGATTCTTGATAAACAAAGCAAAAACATCTTCTAGAGGTTATGGCAGCAACACAATTGTTTTTCATCCTGCTAAATGAATGACATCTCAGGGTCTGAAATTCATTTCTGATATTAGATCATACGGGGGGACGGAAATATACAAGAAGTGACTGCATGTTGAACTAATTCTATCCAATTCAGAGTACGTGTGTGATACAGATGAACAGAATACAGTTTCAAAGCACTTTTATAAAGAACAGCGTCTTGAAACATATGATAAAATATGGTGTGAGCCATTATGCCAAGAAAATATATTTTATTATATAAACTTAACAGAACATAAAATTATATTTAATAATATTCTGTGAATTTATACTTTTAATATATATATATATTGAAAAATACAAAGAATTTATTTCAATATATAGAAATGTAGTATTTATTATACTGCATTATATTTTAAAGTATGTTTCCAAATAGGTTTGTTTCGTTTGTGTCTTTTTAACACAATCCATAAGTGGTTGTGATCCTTCTGCTTGTTTCTGGGTACAATACAATGCATTAATGCACAGATTTGTCTATTTATACTGTTTATTTTGGACTATTCACAAACTTTGCCGGCATCTTTAAACCGGTAGTTAATGCTCTGTGTATCTGTATTAACAATAAAGTTTAGAAAGCACCGAGGATGACAGCATTGGAGAGAGCTACATCTCAAAAAACCCTTTTAATGTTTATGAAAACAGATGATTTGATTAGAGATGGATGACATGCAATGTATATTAAAGAAAGCTGTTACTCTATCAATTCTACACATGAATATGTGCGTACATTTGAAGTCTTAGAAAAAGCCTGACTATCACAGACGGATCTCTGGATGATGAAGATGATGTGTTATGAAGTGATTTTACCGCAGCTGCTCTTTCTTGTCAAATGTGTTTGTTTATTATGCATGTTTTGTGCGGCAAAACTGCATCGCTGCAGCATCGCCCGCTTCTTTCATTACAAAACACCTGCACATTTCTTTTGAGCGCAGACACGTTGTGATGACAGTTGCGTGTTAAATGAAATCTTTTTGCTTTTGTGACTTGTAACAGCTTCACGCAGGGGTCCGAGTTCAGAAATCGCTTTGCACTCAACTCACTGAATGCGAAAGAGACGTGATAGCGCCGATCATCAAATAACAGCGTGAAAGACCGACAGTTGATCAAAAATGCCCAGAATTCCAAACCAAATGATGGATTTTTATTGATGTGAACCTACGCGATGACTAGAAAATATCTCGATATACTTTTGATATACATAAATATCTTAAAAATGCTGAACAAATATAACTAAAATGATTGCTCGATTTCATTTCTTTCAGAAGCTAAACGGAGCGTTAAAATCACTTCTATAGATATAAAACTGACTCATTTTATAACTATGAATAATATTCAAGAAACTGCACATTGCAGTTCGATTCACAAAAGCAATATCTTGGATAAACACTTTGGATAAAGCATGATTCAGATTTTTCCACACACTTCATCTTTCACACAAGACAAAACCAACACAAATCCTCTTTGTAAATCTATGAATGAAGGGTTGTTACGATGCAACTTCCTGCACAGTGTCATGGAGACAGGAAGCTGTTCCCTCTGTATTACCGCACATAGTTCACCACCAATGACAGGGTCAAGCTTTACCCAAAGTGAACCGATCTGCTGGCTGGCCCAGGTGTTATTGTGGATGTGAGAGAATGGTCAGATGGTCACAGCCGATCACATTCCCATTCCAAACACACGCAACCTCTCTCACTACCTGCTCATGCTCTCTTTAAGAAGAATTCATTTACTTCGGCAATGTCGATGTAAACAACAAGGCCTATTTTCTACATATAAATCTAGACTCGGATCACAGAATGCTAGTAACTTATATACACTCTCCAGCTGTGTTGGGAATAATTTACTCTTGGTTTATATGCAGAAGTTTCTCTGTACATCGAATGCTCAGATGATAGTCTTAAATATTATATCCCACAATGCAATGCACGGAAGGAAAGCATTTCAGAGAGGCGAGGACTCAGAGCAGCCATGGTCTTTATTAGCAAAAACATCATAATTTTAGAAAATCATAATGAATATGAATGCCTGGAATCATTTAATAAATATCTGAAAACAATATAATAAATTCTTATATTTATATGCCGTAGTATAAAATTTTTAGTACTACAATATATTGAATAATATACATACCAATTTGCAGTTTTGCATATACAGTATTAAAAAGCGCTGGGATTCCACCCATAAATATATAATGTTTATATACATTGCTATTGTTTCATAAGGGCATCCAAGCAGGACTGGAGAGCCATGGAAAACCGGACCGTCAAACAGGTCCAAGAACACCAGACTGAGAAAACAGAGAGGAAATTTGGAAGAAAATGAGAATAATGATGGAGTTCAGGTGAGACGAAGGAACAAATGACACATCATGAGACACGAGAACAATGTGAACACATGCGGGCAGAAAATGTGCTCACTACACAGAAGTAACACACAAAAAACAGAGGACTGAAGAAAGCCTGACACCGGGACTGACAACCAACCTATGAGCTCGACACAAGACATGGAGATGAGTGTCAAAAATAAAAAACTGGACCGACAGCGGATGCTGGAATCCAGACACGCCAAGGCAACGTTATTCATGACACGCAAGAGAACCCGAAGCTGTGCGACATGAACGAAACTGAGTATCAGAGCAAAACATTTAACACAAAATGTTAAGAAGATACCAATGCAGATGTAGATACAGGATTTCTTTGTAAAGTTTACACACAATGCTCATAATTATGTGGTTTACGAGGTGACGGCTAAAATACAAACAAAATTGGTAGAAACAAAACAATTTTATTTTTGAATTTGTAAGTAGAATGACTAATATACACAGGCGGCTCTCAAACGGAGGCACACTGGGCTTAATATACATTTAGATTTATTTTGGAAGGCCTAACCTACATTCCAAACAAGAAGAGAAAAGGACAGGCACAGCGCGAAGGCGTCACATAAAATGTTTCGAAAAGCTCCTGTGGAGACTTGATGACCCTTTACCATCCCTTAACTCAAGCGTTCTCTCTTTGCCTCTCTCCTTCCACCTCTTCTTTCATGCCGTGAGACAGTTTGTATGAGAGCCGTGTGTCATGTCCACGTTCTGGCCCTCGTGAATTTATCCGACCTCAGGAGGTCATACTCTCCTCTCAAACTCTGCTTCACTTTCACATCTTCCGACACATCTTCCGACACTGAGCTTGGCAATAGGATGGCAAAATTTCGATATTTTTAAATAAAAGGTATTCATTGAGGGATCAATAAAAATATAAACTGTAATTGATTTATTACATTATTTATAACATCAACACAAGCAGATCTTATAGTACGACAGTAGAGAGAAATACACTTAGATATTAACTAATGAAATATGCTTCAAGACTTTATCTAGTTTTAAGGATTTGTACAAAATCTCATAAAATGAGAACCTTTTTCAAAACAATTTTAAGTCAATTTTAGCTCCTGAATCGAAAGCATTAGCATAAGAAAACGACAATGATTTATCTATTGTTTTTTTATAAATAGAAATTCTTTTCATCTATAAACATAATTTGTAAAATTACTAGCTAGTTAATTACTTCCAACAATGCATCACTTGGTAGTCTGTAACCTTTTTAGGGCACTCAAAAACGACAGAGATTAGTAAAGCAGAAGGCAACAATAATAAAGTTGGTACAGGAAAAAGTGTTTTAAAATCCAGACCGCGACTTTTCTCTTTGTGTAACATACAAGTTTTCCCGCTGGAGTCTGCTTGCAGCTATATTTTTATCATAATCAATGCAAGTCTGTCACGATACAGTTTAGTTCTACAGAACATCGTGTAACTGCGTAAAATCCGTGTAAAGTTGCCTTGAGTGGCTTATCGCTTGATTTTACATTTTTAAAAAGCTTCTCATGTTATTCTAATGGGTAAGCGTACTTCAACTGTGACACTCGGCACCGTCAGGAACCAGATTTTCAACGAGACACGATTTCTTCAAGCCGGGGAGAAATCATTCATGTCGTTCGACGCTCGGTTTGCGCTCATTTCACTTACTCATACATGATGTTTGCTTCTAATATTTCACTGTGTCCTTAGAAGAGTTTGATGTTTGTTTCTTCCAATATTAGTTTTATTTACTCTTGCATATTTTCCATTGTATTTGCATGCCCCTGGCAGCCGCCGCAGATGCATGCAATTAAGACTGTTTTTTTTCTTCTTCAGAGATGCAACACTGAATTTCACAGATAACCTTTGCGCAAACAATGCGCTCTTTGAATTCCATAAAAATCTCGTTTTGTTTCCGCGCACCCTTGGTTAGACATATGCGGCATTTTCACGATCCGATTTATTTCTCTTTATCAAATATACCTTCAAAATTAATAAAAATAAATGATTTAGACAAAAGACTGCACACACTCATGAAGCCTTGACTATTCAAGCTGGAATGTACGAGCTGTTCTTTTTGCCAGACCGCACCATATTTGCCTGATAGCTGTGTGTGTGTGTGTCTCTGTGTTCAGAGTAACCAGTAACCGTCAACACATGCCAGGTGCCAGCCGCTCCCTTCCTCACCAATCACTGTTGTCAACAAGTACAATCTATTATACGGTACACTCTGTGTCAATGGAAGATGTGAAAAAATGTGATTAAGATTGATTACGCTTCAATACTGAAAAACCACACATTGGGTTTTTCACGGCTACAATGGCCAGAATACCGAAGTCTAAAATACATCAGCAGGAATCATCCATGTGTCCGCGGCAAAACGGATTGGGACTGAGAGAAATTTTTATTTTAATGGGGAAGTTAAAAGGTTACCATTTTAAAGGGAGAAGGAACATTCATTTTAGTAAATAATCTCACACGTTTGTCAAAAAATAATCAACTTTCTTAAATAAAAGAATCTTTTGTATAGTTATATAGTGATGCATCCAACTAAAACTTTTGATCAAAAACCAATTGTGTTGTTTTTAGCATAATTGTATTACTACGATTTTTTTAAACTAATTTAAATACAAAACTATAAATCAATAAAATAACAAAACAATGAAATAAACAAATTTGACAAATGTAATTTTTTACGTTTTATTCCCCACCATCGTATCCATTTATCATTTAAATAATCCACATGACTCCAGTGGGTAAAAACATATCTTATAAAGGAAAATTATGTTTTTAAGAAAATCTATTCTGAACCCATTTAGAAAATCAGAAAAAATTGAAGTAAATTCAAACATTGCAACAATACATTAAGAAATTTGAATTACTTTGGAGTGAGAGTTCTACCAAAAATGAAAAATCTGTCATGAAAAACTCACTCTCTAGTTGATGTATACTTGTAATCATTTGTTTGGTTGAAGATAGGAAGATATTTGAACTAATGTTTGTATCCGAACAGTTCGTGGACCCCATTCAATACTGTAGCGTGACTGTAAAATAGGATTTAGTATTACCCCAGAACTGCTTGCCGTCCAACATTCTTCAAAATATCTCATGTTGTTTTAAACAAAACAAATGTTTTTTTATTCATATGCATTTATTAAACTGTCTGTTTAATAAATGCATATGCATTTAAAACAACTCAAAGGTTTTTTATTGTTTGGTATCTTTAATAACGGTTGGAGCTTTAACACTTATTTACCTATATATATAAATGAAGTCATGATTAATGACATGATTAATTTTTATATGGGGGTATTATGAGGAAGTGTTTGATTTGAAACATTTTATTGTTATTTGCACAAGAGATTTAAAGTTGTGTAATATTGAATTCAGTGGGTTCAGAGGTCCAGCACCAAGTTACGGAGATATTTATGTCCAGTGAAATACATTTTTAATCTGATGGGGTAATGGAGAGAATGAGGTGTGGTCAGACAATGAAGCAACATAAATCAACAACGGCTCGAGTCCACAGTGGAAGTGGTGCAAGAGAGCAAAAAATAGACAACACGTGTTCTGTTGAAAACTAAAGCAAAGGAGGAAAGATCAGGGCAAGTTGAGTTGATGTCTAGTTCTGTCTGTCAACAAAATGACAAGACGTTCACAAAACGATTATTTACCACAATAAATCTCTCCCCCAAATATTCACTTCACTGTAAAAAAATGCATTTCTTACTGCAAATATTTGTCTTGTTTAAAGTACGCATATCTAAACCTTCCTAAATTAAGACTATATAAAATGAGTTGTCAAGGATAGAAGCCTAAGATATTTTGTCTTGTTTTGCCCAATTTAAATTTTTTTCCACTCCATTGGCAGATTATTCTGCTGGTTTTAAACATAAATTTACTTGATTCTCACATTTTTTCTAAAACAAGACAAAATATCTTGGGTCACTTTCCTTGCCAAGTAAATGTGTCTTGATTTAAGAAGTTTTCGACATTTGTACTAAAAACAGGAAAATAATTCTTAATAAGAACTGAAACAGTGTTGACAAAGATCTCTGTCACGTGTCAACACGGTTCTGACTTCCAAATGCAACTAATATCAGATGTGATATTTAACTCATTAACTAACATATCAAACTTTCTCCAAATGATTTGAAATAAATAATACTATTCTCAGCAGGTGGTGCCCGTCCCCAAAACGGTCACTATTGGGATCGGAACGAGAACACCAAAAAATGTGAAAAATTCTAATAACTGAAAATATATAACATTTAACTTTTTAAACTATTTTTAAACAATTAAAAAAATAATCAGACACTTTAAAACTTAAGACTACGTTACAAAAGCAAAAAATCTGTCATTTGAAACCTGAATTTGATCTTTCTGCTAAACACAAACGAAGATATTTAAAAAAATGTTTCCTACAATGTAAGTCAATGACTATCAAGATATATATTTTTTTGTGTTCCTCGGAAGGCAGCAAGTCAAAAAGGTTTGGCTTTTTTTGGTAACACCAGGTTAGAAAGCAATGGCCTAAAGGCATACTCCACCCCAACATAAAATTTGAATTACTCACCCTTAAGTTGTTCGACAACCCTAGATCTTCTGTTCATATCCGTTGAACATCTCTGTTCACAAATTTAAATCCGGGAGCTTTACAACGTGCTCATAGATGGCTAGCTAACAGTCAGCATTGCACGCATGCGTTGCGTGCTCTTCCGAACACGTGTGGGATAAAGTTGTATTATTGTACACAAAATGTACCATCATCCCTTCATATAGTTAATGTTGAACCACAAGATTGACGTGGACTATTTCAACAATGTTTTTAAAACCTTTAAATGTCTATGTGGGAGTCAAAAGCTCCAAGATCTTCGTTTTTTGTTTCAGAGATGAACCGAGGTTCTAAGGTTATCGAACGACTCAAGAGTGAGTACTTCAGAAAGAATTTATGAAGCAATATATATTTCATATTCTTCAGATAAAAAGCTACAAAAATGAAGGAAGTCTCCACTGGCCTTGGTCTTTATCATCGGGCATTAGAGGAGTCATCCGGTAACATTGTCTTTGCTCATTACCGTACAGCACAGGACAGAACAGTACAGTACAGAGGTTTTGATCTCTCATGATGTGATAAAGAAAGCTTTGACACCTGTGATGTACAGTACCAGTCAAAGCTTGGCCTGAGTTATATCAGAGTTTATGCCCTTGCATTTCCATCACAATTTTTCACTCCCCATCTCAGCCATGAAACAAGCATTGTGTAAGATAACATTGCAAAATGTCCCTGACCTCCAGATCTCTACGCTATAGGCCTCAGCGTTAACCCTTCGTGTATTTCACAGACACGCCAGACATGAAGAGAAAATAAATCTGAGCACCTATTAAATTGTTTTTTAATAAAAAATAACTTGCTTCTGAATTAAACTTTATGGAACCAAGAGATCCTGATTTATAAAAAGTATAAAAAACTGTATTATGTTTACAGGGCTCATCTTTGTCAAAGCGCCAGACTCGCACAGTTCGTGTCCTTAAATGACTTTACATTTGTTAACCAAATATCATTGCTGTGGGAAAAGATTACAAAACAACAACCTGCGTGGCATTCTTGAAAACCACATGCAGTGTACAAAGATAAATGTATTACCAAAAAAGTTCATAGTAGAAGTTTTTGGCTTGAAAATAAATTGAAATATTTTAAATGGGAAGCTAAAAAGTTAACTAACATAAGGCAAATCTGTCCTTTAAACGTTGTGGGATAAATCAAATACACCAAATAAAAAAGTCTAAGGTCCGTTGAAAAATAAACTGAAAAAACAAGTTAAGAAAAACCTTTCTTTAAAGTGATGAGAAGGAGACAACACTCTTGACCTATTAAAGGAATCTCCATACATCACAGCGTCACATTAAACACATGTCAGCGTTCAGTGTCTGCTTCTTTCTGCGATAATGGATGACCAGATTAATACATTGCTGAACCTACAAAATGTCACAATATAAACACATGAACAATGTTAGACGTGAGATTAAATGAAATGATCTAAATAAATGCAACAGTCTAGCTTAAATACATTGGACGATTGATTGTTTGACAGAACATCAAGTACACATGACAGTGACCTAAATCCATCAGACACTGATGTTAAAAGACATTAATGTAATAGACACACTGAAGGCAATGTAGATCCGTCTGATATTAATGTAGCCACAGCTGTCTCTTAGGTAAAAGAGGTCACATGTGCATGTGACGCAACACACAGAGCCGAAAATGGTCAAATGTAATATGGAAGACATTATTGAAAATGTTCAGTGTTGTCAGGGCAAAATTAAACAGTCACGCCCAACATGAGTGCTTTTTTTAAGGACATTGCTCATTTCTAAGCTATAGGACTTGCTTTCTTCTGCAGAACACAAAAGAAGATATTTTGAAGAATTCAGACCATACTACGTATGAAATTTCTTAAAATATCTCACATGCAGGGTTTGAACATTGGGGTGAACAAATATCATTTTGAGATGAACAATCGCTTTCCACGCTCTTCTCCACATGCAGTTCAGTCCAGACGTTCGTCTCCCAATCTTCAATATACTCATTAATTAAAAACACGATGCCAAACGAGAGTGAGAAATTAACGCTAATGTAGTCAAAGATACATACTGTACTGCGTATATTTTGTGTGGGTCCTTTTGATCGCGGGCAGAATATATGCATGTGAATATGAACGGCGGAGAACAGAGGCCATGATCAAAGCCATGTTCTCAGGATAAACAAAAAGACGCTTTGTCTATACCATGCCGCACCATCGACAGTACAGACAATGAATGCTTCATGCATATTGATACAGGCCGAGGAGGTAAACGTTTCCTGATAAAACATGCACATGTGTGCAGCCAGACTTTAATAAAAGGAGCTCATTAGAGTGCATAGTATGAAGATCTTTCAAAAGCTTTTTATGGGTACATTAGATGTAACGCACATAAAAGCTTCAAAAAACACTCCATTAGCCCCTTCAATGTTTCATATGTTAAAGCGTCGTAACATTACATATACTTCTGCAACAAATAAATAAACTCAGCTGGAAGGTTTTCTTTGAAATTCAAAATGGCAGACAGGAAGTACAAATACAGACGCTTTCGTCGGACGCTGATGCGTGGTCTGAAATTAACCTCGGGTCTGAGTTTGCTGATGGTCTGGTTGTTGGCTAATACTATCAAAGTTAATATTCATCATTTTATTCCTAACAATTTAAAAATGATTGAAGATTTTTGTATGGGTCCCCTTGGCTTAAGTTTAGCAATCTAACAGTTCTTCTATTGATAAGATGGCAAGAAATACTTTAATCTTGCTAGCAAATACCATTTTATTATTATTATATTATTATTATCTACATAGATTTTTCGGGAATGTTTTGGCTACAGAAGCATCTGTGCATGGTAACGTTTGTTTATGATGTTTGGTCGTCACTTAGAAAACATGGTTATATGTCAGACTGGTCATGACCCAAGAAATGTAAAGATCACATGACCATATAGATATTTAGAACCAACTTTATAAAAAGGAAATCCTTTAACCACTAGGTGGCGTCGGCTGTAACCTCAGTGTAGAAAAGCATTTGTTTAGTTTTAAATATATAATCGAATCTGTAAAATACTGCAAACTTCAAACATAAACTTTAAGTACAAAATTAATAATAGGCAACGACAAAAATGGCCAAATCTGTCCATGTCTCAAGTTTTACATCATGCTCACATCTAGCAAAGATATAATCTCATTTATTTTGGCAAACTCGCCTTTAAATATATTTAGGCATTTAAGAATGATTTGGTCTATCGAAATCTTAAATCTTAACAAAACTCTGAAGAGAGTCTCTAGATTTGGGTCAATGTTTAGTTCGAAAATTTTTCTTTTCAGGAAATTCTTAATGGCAGAAAATCCAATTAAGAAAAAATATAAAGTATGATAAACATTCAACTCAGCATAAGTTTAACGAAACAAAATCTTGTTTCCAGGACTTACAGTTGAAAGTTATTAGCTTGTAAATAGTAAAACATTTGTAGAGTCCAAATTCCAAATTTGCCATGGTAAATGCTGGCACCGTCCCGAATCAATTTTTTTACTTTTTCTTTGATCTGAGCTGTCATATAAAAATTATAATGAGAAAGCCAACAAAATTATGTTACACTTACTGTCTTTAATTCTGCAATTGCTAAAAAAATTTTATAAAAATTTCGATTTTGTCTTCCAACAATTATAAAAACAAAATAATTGAGTTGAAGCAATTATCGAGTTGCATCTAGTTTCGCATTTCTTTTTGACCATTTATATATTTAAATTTTACCTTTGGGATAAAAAAAAAATTGCATATTTCTTTTTATTAAATTGAATATTATGTCGGGAATGTATAAATGTATAAATTATTAATTGATCCATCTATAATCTCTAATCGTGTTAAATATGCTTGATTATTATTTTTGTCATAATCGAAGATACACAAATGATTTACCCCTTGCAAATGATTTGAAGTAATAAAAGTGATCAAAGATGTGACTACGTGCTTGAATATTCCAAAATAAAATCAACTTATTTTAATTGCAAAAAAACGAATCAAATGCCCAAAACATAAATATGTAAACTGTTTTAAAGTGCAGGAGACGGACTCTGATTTTTAAAAATGTTATATTCTGAAAAACACTTCAATGCCTTGTAGGTGTGTCTTGAAACCCTTACTTCACGGCATCATTAAAAATGACAAAAATTGGTCTTCAGCAGGCCAGTCACACAAAGTTCCGCCCCCAAACGCACACCATTGGTTGCTCTGCTGTTGGGGAAAAAACCCAAAGCGATGTTGTGGTGGAGCCCGAGAGCCACAGTGCCCTTTTTGGGGAGTCAATTAAACCACAGCTTATTTACAGTATGGCTGTACACACACACTCATCTGAAGAACGTATAAGAACCAAACGACACAAATCATGGGCCATTTCTATCATTCTCAGATCTGAGATTTTGTCTGTTGTGATGGCAAATATATTTCCAGGGCAAAGGCTCACTTTTCTAGTGGCCCAATAAACCACGAGCCTTCGGGTGATACGAGGTGAACGCTGGTAACAAAAGTACACTTCACGTCCAGCTTTACTGCCCCACACACACACACACACACACACGCACGGGCGGATGGGCGGGCATTCCACTCCTCCATGCCTGGCCCACAGTGGGTGCACAGCAGCCGCCTGCTACCTGCCCAGAATTCTAATCAGTCCAGGGGTCTGTCTGTTCCCTCCGCCTTCCTCCGTCGTCTTATTCTCTCGCTCAACCTCACTCCACCCACCCGCTCACCCCTCCGTCTCCTACCCGCCCTCCCTCTTTCTCTGCCTCGGACGAAAGGGGCCGATGATCCTTCAAAATTAATTAGATCCCTCCCCACCCCCTTTTTTCATCCCCAAAAAACGCCATTTTCCTCCACCCCTCCTTCTCCCTCTTCCCAAATCTCTAATCTTTGAAAGGAGTTTTAACGCTGCTGAGGGAAGCGGCGTGTTGTCATCGATCGTTCTCTATACGTCTGCCGCTCGGTAAAGCTGGCTGTCAATATGTCCCCGGAGGTCAGTTTGTCTGGGGTAGACTCAGACGGCCGTGCCCCGGTGCCGCGACAAAGAGTAGAGGGCGAACGAGACGAAGCAAATGAATAATAACACAGACAGACGGGGGAAAAGTAAGAGAGGGAGCCGTTTTCAGGTTAATCAGAGACGCTTTTTAATGAGGCGGCCATCTCATAAAGCATGCCGTGTGTGACTCGAAATCATTTTTATCAGACGTGGGGGGGGGAGAGGGGAAAACAAAGAGAGGGAGAGAGAGTAGGCAAGAAAAAGGTGAGGGTGGGGTGTCGGGCAGGGAGAAGGAGGGAGAGGGGATTCTGGGAAAGGATGTCAAGCATCTGAATAATATAAATCTCAAATATGCAAATGTGACTTACAATGCTCGGCATTCACGCATTGTCCTGTGCCTCTGAGCCTGCTCTTTAATGGCACCCGGCAGAAACAATAAGAGCGAGAGGTGGTGAGGAGAATCATTTTATAACCGTACCCAAATATTCTCCTATAAAATGAACATAAACGTTGACCTGCTTTCTGACACATCCTACATGCTTTCTATGTTACGCCATCATCCATACTGAGCATGTCACATGTGCTGGAGAAAGTATGTTGACCTCCCGAATATATCACGCAAGAGAGGAACCAGAAATGAAAGTGACGGTGTCATTCTCCGTTTCTAGATCTTGGACGAGAATCATTCAGAGCGAGAGTGAATCACATATACTCTCGTGACATACTTTTTCTTGCTCGTAGGTTTTAGCCAAGGTCAATCCCACAATATCTTTCTTATGTATACAAACTACGGATACAGCAACAATATTGAGTGTACTCCATGACCCAAAATCTAGAAAACCATTCGCAAAATAAACCCTTACATCTGTCTTACAGTCATCAGGTTAATACGAGAATGTACTGCTTTTATTTTTCCCCCATTTGTAGTCGGTATGTAAATCTATGCATTGACTGTGAGAATGATATCTTATATCACAGTAAGCACTACAACTTTACACTCTTGCTATTTTTGCAAGAAAAAAAATCGTATAATTTTTGAAAACGTATTTTGTCTCTTATTTTTGGTTCATCCGGACGTTAATTGATTCAAAACAAATGATAAGGTTATAGATAAATAAATGCAAATGTATAAATGAAAGTCTAGCATCAGAACAAAATCTGTTTGCAAATACTACATTCTAAAGAAATAAATATCTCATCTCTCAATTCTGATTGGATGAACCCAGAAATATGGCAACTTCATTTCCATGATCACTTTTTGGTCCGTTAATTAAAAAAAGCCTTGCATTCCTCGCTTTATATTACTCACGGGATATGTTCATTATATTCGCGCGATGGGGAGTGTCTTTACACGTCCGGATGTGTCAAACAGTAGGTGTCAATGAGCTCTTCGAACAAATTTCTCGCTTCGGATGAAATATTTTAATTTGCGCCGAACATGCGATTGAGGCGAAATATTGTGCATTTGCAGCATTTGGGCCCGATTTGCGTAATTTCCAAAAAAACCCCCATCTAAACACAAGCCACACCCACTATTTAAAAATGCTGAAATTGTACACGCCTTGATTAGCATAACATTTAAATATCGATAAGACTCTTATACTCTCCTCTGTATTCAGTTATATACAAGAAATCTCTGTATTACATCGGTAAAATTCAACTTAAAACACTGTAAAACCAGACAACAATACACCAATAAAACATCTCTGAAAACCAGCAGCTAAATAATCAATCAATCTCACAATTAAATTACTTTTAGCCAAATTACATGGACCCAACAGGCATTAAAACACCTACGCACCACATCAATAAAACACAAAATGCCATTGCCATATATGGAAACCAGTAATTAAATACAGAAAGAAACAATGAATGGAAGATATGGTATATTTTCTGTATTGTTAAGGCGAGCTGACATTTTCAACCAGAGTAGGATTTACATCCCAACAATAGCAGAGGAGATGGCACAATCTGAAATTGCTCGCCATGATTCCCTGTAATCTAAAATCTACAAACACACACACACACACGCACACGATGACATATTAGTAACACTGACTGCACACACACACACACACACACACACACACACACACACACACACACACACACACACACACACACACACACACTCCGTCAGGGTCCGTTGAGGTGATGGTAAACTCTGCCTTAGGTTAGAGGGGTAAATTATGTTAGCATATAAATGCAGAGCAGACTGCATAAGCAACACAAAGACAGACAGCCCTAATGAATAAAATATCACTTTTGTCTTTTCCTTCTTTTTTTGTGTGCAATACAGACATTCCTCAGACAAGCTCAAACAACGAACTGTAACCGGTCGCCAAATGAGATGGCAAAATACATGCCGGCTTTCATTATTTATTTATTTATTTATCAAAGCGTTTATTTATTTAACCAGCGGTGAATGGACGCCTTTTCTTTAAATGTGGAGCAACTGCTTTTGGGAAAGCCTTTTAACGCGCCACAAATACGTGACCCGTATTAACAGAGCGCTGAAAAATGACAATCAGTTTGCGATTGTTTCCTGAGAAAGTCACACAAGGTATTTTTAAGCATTCATCAAATGCCAAACGTAAACCGTAAGAAGGTCATCAAAACACACGCTTATGAATAAAAATGCAGTAAACAAACACAGTAACCTGCATCCTGACCTGTTCAGACTGATCCCCAGCGAGAGCATTTTTCACGCACAAACTTCACCATGTGCTCGCCGCCTGTACCAGGGCCTGCAAAAACACTCCTCAACCTTCCACCGCTCTGTGCTCTTCTCAATGTCTGATTTCTCGAATGTGATTCTGGCACGTGAAAAACAAGGAAGTGAGTCGAATTCTCCGCACTTCCTATACAACAACACGCCAGGCCTGACCTGAAACGACCCGGCGCTCTTCGGGCGGCGTGCCAGGAAAGTCTTCCGGGCTGAAGTTTATATTGTGCGTTTATGGCTCCCTGCCATTTGATCATAAAGTTACGCATGTTCCCGTTTCATCTCAAGTGCTCCTTCTTGTTTCAAATTAGTCCTGCTCCTCTTTGCTTTGCATACTCTCAACCATTTGTGATGAATTATGCAAGCTTTAGGGTTTGGGACGGGGAGGGGTTCGATTTTTAAGCTGTACCGAACAATCGATACCACCCTGCCTTGCTGAAACACAATATGAAGCTTCGTTTTAATTGGGAAAAGGAGCTTGAGATGGTGTTGTTCGTTTTAAATACTAGCTTCAATCCTGTATTTTGCTTTTTAATAACACTCTGGTAAAATACACTGTTTCAACAGGTATCTGTATTCAATCAAACACCATACGAGATCCAACTAGTGTTCATTTCATTTATAAATGTTATAATGGGATTTTTGCATATTGTTTCATGAGTATTAAACAACACACTATGAACACATTTTCACAGTATTGATCTTGTTGGGTTGCTGTGATTTTGCGTCTCCTCTCATCTCCAACTGCAGAGATTGATATGAGCAATGAGAAAACACAATACTATTGTATCTTCTCAGATATGCATGTTGTATGTTTGTTTGATTTTATCGTGCTACTCATAATATCAAGTTTTCATCACCCAGATTTTATTCAGCAGTATGACTTAAGACTAACTGCACAGTCCAGCTTACATATTTATAATGCTTGACCAATGAGTAGTATTTTAAACATAAACAAGGTTTTTAAACATTGTCAAAGTTGGAATTCACTTTTCTACGTATAACATCTGAATGCATGTGTGGATTCACTTCTTCCCCGTGCTTTCTGTTGTATTTTTACAAGTATCCATCCAGCCCAGCTGTACCAGATTTGATATTTGGTGTAAAATTGTAAAAAAGAGCCCTGTGAGAACCCTTTCTCCATGCATATTTAACCGAATACATCACAAAGCTGTTTACAAGGTGGACCATTTGACTGTTCATGTGATGGTCTGCAAAATTATTTGAACCCCGGAGCAGATATTGGTACAATTACAGTCTTATCATGTTGGTACAGATGTCCATGGCAACTGCCAAATTTTTCGAGGGAAAAAAACGCATGAGCAAAAGGGTGATAGCCGGTAGAAACAGGAAGTCATGAGAATCCTTGAAAAGATCAGAGCGACGATACACCCACCCGTGCACAAGTTCACACTCGACCTCGATCTGCACCGGACCCTCGCCGCATGGCATCAATAAAGAAATGTCAAGCTTTAGATTAGAAATGATGCTTTGCTTTGGCGTGTGTGGCTGTTTTCTATGTCTTTGTTTAGTCAAAGCAAATACGCTTTAATCCGTAAAACTGGACCGTGATTCAGTCGGGTTCTGGTACTGGCCTCTATTACTTAGAGCCCAGGGCACGTGATTACTACAAATTGTAATTTAATACGACTTATTCAGCCCGCCGCCATTTTGAATAGAATATTAGTCTGCGAGAGATAGCGGTCGAGCAGCGTCTACTGTAGCCCATTGTTGCCTACGGAAATGCCAATCGCATAACCGTAAAAAATATACAAATTTTCTCAGGATTAAGAGAGCCCCAGAAAACTCGGATTGTTTAGATGGACATCTAACGTAACTATCAGGTAACGATATTTCATTATTTTAGGATGAAAACTAGTCTGTTGACGAACTGCACATTTCTAATGCGAGCATGTTTATCATACTTTAAATGCTTACACGGAGATAAATGTTTTGTTTTTCCACAACAACAAATCTAAATGTGTCTATTTTATATAGATTTTTGATACAGAAATGTTCTTCTTTTTTTTTTTAAATTAAAATCCACTTACAAACCATTTCAAGCTTTTTTTAATCGGTTATCCAAAATTATTTCCCCTAGTCTTAAAGTATTTCCAAACAAAAGTAGACTTTTATACATCATAAAAACAACTTAAGACCAATAACCAATATTCATGCCATCCATAACAGGTGGCATTGCAGAATGATACATCCTACTCAAACCACCTTAAATAAAGTAGAAATGAACAAACGAACAAACAAGGTCCAAAAACGAACTAAAGTCCAAACCTTAAACTTAACTTGCCTACATTAGAAATAAGACAATATGCTAGTTCTCACAGCTTTTTTTTTTAAATAAAATAAATATTGTTACCTTATGTTAGATCATCTCTGTCAAACAATCTACGTTTACTGAAGCTCTTTTTTTAAACAGTTTTATTTTTTTATGGTTAGGCTGCTCGACTACTATGTCTCTCGTTTTACATTCAAAATGCTGATGGTGTGAATAAAGGGTATGCAGGAAAGATATTTGTGTATATGTCTTAAGCATAGGATACAATCACATTTATTTTTGTGCCTGTTTGATCCAAATGTTTAAATATACTTGTCATTGACATTAAAAGATTAAAGTAAAAATCTGACTTTGTAAAGTCAACAACATAAAAATAAAAGGGGATGGGTTTAAGAAATGATCTTGACTCACTCAACGCTGAATATGTCGGTAAGTCCTTGTTTACTCTCCCTTTGGTCATTTTTTAAATCTCTATGACTTTCTTAACTCTGCAGAAACAAAAGAAGATATTTAGAAAAATGTAAGTAAAAGAAAAACTGTTCTGCAGTAGGGTAGTACAGGTTTAAAACGAGGGTGAGTACATGATTGATTTAGGGTGAACAATCAGTAGGTCTGCACAATAAATCGAAAAACTAAACAGGATTACGATTATGGAGGAAACAAATACATCTCTGCATTTCAGCAGTGTGTTAAGTACAAACTAAATACATTGGTAAATCAGATATTGTAATATTGATAAGTTGATTCCTGCTTTAGTTATACCCATAAAGGTTTGTTGCATTATATTATTGAGTCTTAGATATTCAGAATTTACCTTGCAGGTGCTACAAAAAAGTTCACTAATTTTGAAAATCAATGTAAAATATTTAAATCAATAATTATAATCGCAAAAACAACATCGAGGTAATAATCGACAATTATGATTTTTTTAATATTCTTACTGCTGCTATAAATTCATAAGATATGAAATATTGATTTTTAAAAGAAGTTTACCAATGGTGGAGTAAACTCAAGGGGTGTAAACTGTTATTCGAGTCCATCCATATCCTAGTTTACAAAATCCATTTTCTCCATTAAAGTCAAGTCTCCACGCACATCTACAAGTATAATAATGTACTAGAGGTGGGTTTCACACCGGCTTACTGTGGGACTCAATGATATATTACAAAATACCACTATTAGTAGTATAAAGACATTGTATAAGATTAGTTATGTTCACGTGATGTTCTGCGGTCAAATATTGAACCTGTAGCGTGAACATGTTTCAAAGGCCACTTACATATCCAATCTCTCTGGATGCTCGCCATACCACAGTTATAAAACCAACCTTCCCCTGTATTGAAGGTATAGTTCACCTAAAACTCTTATCACCCTTATGTCATTTTAAACCTTACGATAAGAAAATATATGAACTCCCAATTTATTCAATCACGTAATAAATATTAAAATACATATTTAATAATACATGACAATATTACTGAATATTGAATTATACATAAGGAACTGCTGCTTTTCATACATTGAAAAATATTAGCACTGGATTCCAATATATGGAAATGTTTTATTTATGATATTGCATTATTTTTTCCAGTATATTTGCATTTGTATAACGGAACATGTATGACTTTCTTTTTTCTGCAGAACAAAAAAAGAAGATATTTGGAAGAAAACAACAAGGATTCTCCTTAACTTTCATTCTATGAAACCAAACCTACTGCGACATTTCACGAAATATCTTTTTTTGTGTTTCACTGAAGTAAGACGCATATACAACCAAACGAGGGTGAATAAATCACGATTCTCGTGCCAACCTATTCATCCCACGATACCCTTCACATCTGAAAGCCAGTGTACAGCTGATAAGTGCTAGATAAGGACTAAATAAACTCAACAGAAATACACAATTAGCACGTGTTAGCATGTACAAGTTGTGTACATACCTGTTGCTATTAACACACATGAAATAAACGACACAAACCTTCCAACTACTTTTCATCTTTTCTTACATACTTAAACAAAGGTGTTGTTTCGGTAATAACTCCGATGGAGAATTCCCGGTCTGCCAAAACTCCAGTGTCAAAATATAAGGTCTTTAGAAACCTAACCCCGTCAGATTAATAACCATGTTGCTATTGCAACGTGTTGGGACAGCCAGCAATTTCACAAGAGTTACACAGAAACTGCCAAAATCTCATTAATGCTTTCCACCTCAACGCCGGCAAAAGGAAGTGAATTAATTGCAAGTGTAAGCTGCTAAAAAAAATGTAAAGTAAATCAGAACAAATCTTTAAATGTTGCTCAGTATCAGGCAACACATTATTATTTTTAACAGAATATTTGTTAATTAGAAATGTTTCTGCAAAACAGTTTTTCAGTCGTGTATCAATATGGAGGTGCATGCAATCCTGTGTATAGAACTTTGAAGAGAGCCAACATGTTTAAGATCCTCAATGTAGTGCTATAGGAGAACAGTTGCCAGAACTGGCAACAACACTGGCACTGATGTAAAGACTTCTACAACCATTGACAATATATAAACATCATTCCATATGCTCAGTTTCTGTTTAACAGATAAGAAGAAATGATACTCGACTGGCTAGAATGTAACTTAGAAAGACTTTGCTTCTCTGCCAAATTGCCTTGGCAACAACAACTGTCCTGGCAACAGGTACGTACACCTATGTGCACAGTTTTCAAGGCTACTCCTACTTTAAAAACCTTCCCTCGATTCTGCAGCTGTCCTCTTTAAGCCAGCCCAGTTCATACGAAGCCATAAAAACGTCCAGCACTTTTTCCAAAAGGTCCACATAATACAGATAGATAAACAACACCTGGATGGAGACGGAGCGGTAACGTGAGGCCGGTTCTCTCCCCTCACACAATACAGAGGTCCTCTTTAAAATATTTACATTAAGGGTTACGTCCTTTCTCTCGCCTCGTTCTAGGCCGTTTAAACTGAACGAAATCAAACGGATCTCCATCGTTCTCTGTGTGTGTTTTTGATGACAGTTGCTAAAGTGTGTCAAAAGCTCGGAACTCTCTTCCCAGAAACCTGATACATTATATATTCGTCCCACCAGATCCCTCACTGTTTTCTGCGGCACGTCTTTAGGAGACGGCCCTTGCCAGTAACAATAAAGAGTTGTTAACTATGTGGAGTGCTAATGTGTTAAACAGCTTTTGTAGTAATAGCCATTACTCCGTCCCGCGTTCGGATTACGGCACCGTTAATTCTTCTCAGATCCCAAACGGCGAACGTGTTTCGAGATGCCCCATTCTCCAAAATGGAGGCCGTTGTACTTGTGAGTGCCGCGCTGAGCTGAAGAGCGTCTCCCTCCCTCGCCGGGCCCGTTTCATACGGCCCGGTTGTAAACAAATAAGAAGTAAACTTGGCCAAACTCTGAGAGAGAACTCTTTGACTACCTCTGCTTCATTTTTTCATCTCTCTCTTTCACAAACCATTTCCAGATATTTTCCTTCAGAAATGGCAGTGATCTCACTAAGACTTGTAGAAAACCATATGGGTGCCGGGGTGAGCCGAGGACACGCGAGCACCTTGGCAAACACACAACTTCCCTATTAGAATCCAAGATACATTTTTCACATCAGTGAAATGCCTGTGTACTCGTTTATGTATTTAAAGAGACGCGCTAAAAAGACTCCTCATCCTCGTATTGTGCCCGTAAAGTCACGTTTTGAAAGGAAAGAACAGACGGACGGCTTTCTTTTGTTTGCGTGCACAAAACAAACGTTGGGTAAGAACAGACCTTGGAAAGGCATGCCGGGTGGCAAAAGTGTTTACATTTCATGTGACATCATAAATATATTTTAGTCGTGAGCGCAAAAGCTACAAACTGATCGACTTTTTGTGAAAGAACCAGAGAAAAAGTGAAGAGGAAGCGATTCACCAAGTTAATGCTGCAACACATGACTGACAATTATGTATGCAAAAGGGCGGGCAGAGAGAGCTGGCACCTTCACTGTGGAAAATCCCCATTGTACCGAAACAGCTCTTCTCTCAGAGGTAAACCTAAAAAGTTTGCCAGGTGAGCTCTAACCCTCGCTGCCTAAAACTGGTTCTCCCAATGTGGGTGTGTGTATGAGATAGCGCTAGTATGTGACGCTGACCTCACGCGGGTCATCCGAGGTAAACAATGTACGATGCTCCGGCCAAGCCACGGCTGGTGGAAAAAGCTCAACGTTGGGGGTCATTCATGAGAAGTTAGCGCACGGCAAGGTGGAAAACACAAGGAGGGCTCTTTCACAACACGGAGGGAGGCAGCTGCCGTCCCCAAAAAAAAAAATACAATTACACTTTTAGAAAGGCAGGCTTACAAAAAAACAAAGGGGTCTCGACAGGACCTTGCATACAGTTGAGTCCTATGTGAATTAAGAATTCCATCTCACTTTTTGTGGGCCGCAAACTATTCTTTTTATTCCGAGAGCCGTGAAAACGAAAAATGCAGAAGAACGTCAAACTCGGTGGGAATCAAAGATCCGGCCCCAAAGTCAAATAATGCCATCGTTCGGGTGAGTCCAGCCGGCAGGAACGCCGCATTCTTAAAAATTAGCGTGAAAATGAGAAAAATCACTCATCGAGAATAAGTCAAAAAAGAATCTTTTCTTCTAAGACAAAGCCTTAGGGTAAGACGGGGAATGTTCAGCTCAATTAGGAAAAGTGGATAGCTCACTAATTCTGATAGATCTCTCAGATTAAATTGTCAAGTAATTACATTGCGAGATTTTACTGGAAAAAAAACACAACTTTGCAACACAATTATGAACCAATTCCAAATGTTGTCTACGTTCGCAAAAGCTAACAAAATAATTAAATCGCAAAAGTGTGATCGTGTCAGGACTAGATATCCCAAAACCGTCAACTGTTCCCCAGATCACAAAAAAAACCCGATTACATAGCAAGCGACTGCTCGCTACTAGACCTCTAAGTTCCAGCGTCGACTAGATGTGTGTGATTTGGGCGATTTAAGATATTTTCGATATTTCTTGTTTCCTAGCCCATAATGATAAAAAGAAGATATTTTTCATCCTTTTTTAAAAAGCAGGTCTTAAATTGTACAACTAGCTTTCTCTTACAACATGTTAATAGATTATTTATTATTCATAAAACAATAGCTTGAATACATGAGGTTTTGTCAAATTTGTCAAATATAGCAACTAAAGAATTAAAAAATAATGCTATAAATATTGTTTTATAATACTCCAACTAAATCAATGACAAATCTATTACCCCAAACAAAAACCTTGAATTATTTTTAGCCTAGCCGTAGTCATGTTACAAACTTGCTAATATAAAAAAAATGTTTCTATACACCGTCAGTTAAATGAAAATAACATAGGTAAATGTAAGTTAGTGCCATATTCTTTATTGTTGTTTTTCACATCATTGAAACAACAATTACGATTTTAGCACATGTGATATATCTTGCACACCCCTAAAGTGTATGCGACGGAATGAAACAAATCTTAACCTAAGGACTTTTGACCAATGAGGGTCGAGAGTCAGCGTGATTACATTAATCCTGCACTGAACAATTTCTCAATTTTATGATAATAAAATAAAGTCTGAAATAGACATGTATGGTGGGCTACATGTTGTTGCTACGTTCTGTAAGCGCCTTGTGATGTAAAGTTCACATTCGGCCATCTTAATTGAGATTCCAGTCCAATTATGTCCATAAGCGTTACTAAGGCAACCAGATCACGGCGACACCTCCCGACAACCAAAAAGACTGGTGTGCCACACAGAAAAGAAAATCACTGGCGGTGAGAACGAGGCCTTACAGGCCGTCCCGGATCAGTCACTAGGGTGATATTTACATTTTATGGTAATACATTTGAATATATTTTATGATCTTGTGGAGAAGCTCATAGAAGGTCGAAAATGTTTTGCCTTCAATGTAAAATTCTACATAAACATAAATCAAACTGCTGAAATAGTTAAAATTCTTTGATGCATTGGATATTATGAAACCAACATAAACGCCATTGGGGCAACATGACTCCTCCTACTGGCTGAGACCAAAAAATCCAAATAAACACGTATTATAGTATTATACAACAGCTCAGAATCCACACTGTTTAAAAAGACACTACACAAATTCTAATAACATGCTCTCGTTGTTGAATATGATTAGATGGATCCAGACTCAAACAATAAAACTTTATATAACTACATCACATAATGTTATCTGCCATCATCCATGAGATCTACATGTTAGAGTAACCAAGCATGGCCAAAAGGTCAAGAGCCTGTAACACTTGAAACCTTATCATCTCTTGTTAGTAATGTCACAGCCCATTTTCTGTAAGCATTAAAGGTATTTGAAAGTCTGTGCCAGGAGCTAGTCTGTTCAACAAAATAAAACATATCGTAACACAGCCGATCAGACTCTTTCTGACTCGATGGAAACCTTGTGCACATTCAATTCTCACATCTTTACAGAATAATGTATAGCTGCTGTCCATTTCACATCTCGAGAGTAATAAATCTAGACAGGTGGATTTGGTTTCGCTTTATTTCCTGTTGTCCCTGTTTGAATCTTTATAGCACACCCATAAACACAACATAAAATGCGTTGTCTGATCACCTTACAAAGGAATTTACCGACTTTGACCTTAACATTTCATTACACTAGTGGAGGTCACCACCAAACTGGTAAGGCGGTTACGATATGCCCTGCCAGGTCAAATGCTTGAGACATATCAGTTAACAAATGTCCTTCTGGTAAGTAAGAAAGACTTATACAAAATGTTCGTTATTTTGCATGTCTGCAATTGCTTAATCGTAATTTCCGAAAACTGTCGTTCTGTCGAATAATGGACAGAAAGCCGAAAGACAAATTCTTTAAGATGTCTCTTGCTGTGGCATGTTAGCATTACATTTTGAAGCACTAAGACAGTTTGATGTTTCCAAAATAAACAGCGCACAATGGTCCCTTTTGATCTCGGAATCTCAATATTCCTAAGATCATGATTTATTTATTGCCTTTTGCCCACATTTATCATTTCCATCGGACCAAAAATAGACAAAAGATATGCTGACCGTGTTTAAACTTCAAAGAACATAATGAAAACGAATGCAAATGCATACTTTCCTTGACTCCAGTATTCTATATTTATTAGTATTGTACCGATGACAAGCTCAGAAAATAAATAACTGGAATCTAGTAATGCACAGAAATAAATCCCTTTGTTTCAATTATTAATAATCATCAAACAACATTAAAATGCTCTGTCTTATATAACATATATTTGTAAACATGTGTAATATGATCAAGATGTCTTATATCTCCACAACAATGAGCCGATCATCATATAAACATTCATCAATAAGCATCTCAGATCAATCACAACACCAAACATGATGGAACTGCTTCCTACAAACATATAAGATATGTTGCATGTTGGAAAAAGTTAAAAACGAATGTTTATAAAGAGAGAGATACATTTAGAGTATTTATAAAGTATTTATATTTGAGAAAAATAATGATATGAAACATACTTTAATAATGCATTATTGATTAATGTATAATGCACAAAACTTTAATAATTCTGTCTCATAACTGACAGCTTATCTCTTTTAATAAAGCAAAAAAACTCATTTAGTAAAACAATAATACAACTGAAATTATGTTAAAGGTGAAAAGTCAAAAAACGTCACAATATTGAGACGCAGAATACAGAATGTGTGTTTGAAATTGCGTCACATTTTCACTTTAAAATAAAAAGTCTATTTTCGGTTTTTGTGTGTTTGGTCATAAACAAACCTAAAGAACACATTTGACTCATTTATACAGAGATTAAAAACTATAAAACATTATTACACATCAGATATCTCATCTATTCCTGAAGCTGTTATTAAACTATTTCTCAACATATATATAAATATATAAACTATTAAACAACGATCTAAAGAATCATTCATCAAGTCTTACCACATGATGAGCAGCTGGATGAAATATGACTTTTATTCTCATTTATTTGTGCCAAACAGAATAAAAGCATAAAAGCAGTTTTCTTAAACTCGATGCTGCTTTAATCTGCACACGAGTCAGCATTAACTCAAAACTATAGGGAAAATAATAATGACATTAAATAAATCTGCTTCTATAGCTGTGTTTATAGAAGCGACCTAAAGAATGCATTATTAATATAGGATCATGCAGAACGCACGTGCAGCCTTTATATCCCGTTCTGTAAGCACGTGAGGGGTGTGTGAATCCCAAACTTTTCCTTCTTTAAACTGAAGACGTTTCATCGATCTCAAGACGTCTCGGAAACACATGTGAGAATGTTTTATATTCACACAGAAATATAGAGACGTGTGATTTATGTTTAATAAAGAGTAACTATAGTAGAGTGTGTGTGTGTGTGTGTGTGTGTGTGTGTGTGTGTGTGTGTGTGTGTGTGTGTGTGTGTGTGTGTGTGTGTGTGTGTGTGTGTGTGTGTGTGTGTGTGTGTGTTTATATACGTCATTCAATAAAGTTCAGAGTACAGCCAATAACAGATCCCAGGTCAGACAAGACTGACGGGTCACAAACAATAACCACAACAAACTTCAACAGCCCATGAGAAATCATTATAATATATATATATAATATTAATCTAATTCTATATTATTATAAAGTTATAATAAAGTGCAGAATATTCCCACATAAATGACATTTCAGATCCCTATAAATATAATGTGTGTGTGTGTGTGTGTGTGTGTGTGTGTGTGTGTGTGTGTGTGTGTGTGTGTGTGTGTCCGGACTCTTCCTTCAAGGCCCCAAAATTTAAAGCCCGTCTCGTGCGCGTGAACTTTCTGGCGTTAAAAATGGCCGAACGTCGGGCGGTTCGCGTCCACTACGGACGCGTTCTGCACGCGCACAGGTCTGGAGTCAGCGAGAGGTCGGGAGAACGGGAGCAGACGGGCGCGCGCGTGCGTGCGTGCGGGATAATCCCGGGAAATGCGGAGCCGCGTCTCCCCGATCCGTCATCAGAAATAACGGGCCGACATTTCTGACCCGGCGTTAAATAACCCGGGTCAGCGGAACACCCGGGGTTAAACCCGCGGGGTTATCTCTGTTATTCGGACGGAACTCCATCGGAAATAAGAGCAACTCTCCCAAGTGTCCGCAACTTTATCCCGAGCTCGAGACGAAGACCCGGGATGCTCCTCCGGACACCAGCGCGAGCCCGAACATTTCAGCAAGTTTCACTCGCGTCTCGCGCACAGATCCGGATCGGGATGGTTTTAATGTCTTACCTGCTGGTTTTAGGCGGTTTTCCGGTCCAATGGCTACAGAGGGTCACAGCTGCCCGGTTCTGCCCCGGTACGGACTCACTTTAGTAATATCGTCCCTTACTTTGTTTCATTTCTCACTTCCATCTTCTTTCATCTCATCAATAAACACACGCTGCAGCCTACCTTCATAAAGAGAGAGAGAGAGAGAGAGAGAGAGAGAGAGAGAGAGAGAGAGAGGGCATCACAGACCTCCCATTACTTCACCATTCGTCGAAGATTTTGGGCGGCCCCGCCCTTTCTGTTGGCGATTGGAACAGAATGAAAGTTGTTGACGCGCGATATAAATCCTCAATCTGACTTCACCCCACTCGTGCACGCGCACGCCCTCTCTCTCTCTCTCTCTCTCTCACTGTCTCTCTCTATCTCTCTCTCACTGTCTCTCTCTCACTGTCTCTCTCTCGCTGTCTCTCTCTCTCTCACTGTCTCTCTATCTCTCTCTCTCTCTCTCACTGTCTCTCTCTCACTGTCTCTCTCTCACTGTCTCTCTCTCTCACTGTCTCTCTATCTCTCTCTCTCTCTCTCACTGTCTCTCTCACTGTCTCTCTATCTCTCTCTCTATCTCTCTCTCTCTCTCTCTTCTCTCTCTCTCTCTTGTCTCTCTCTCTCTCTCTCTCTCCCTCTGAAACAGACTCCATTGTGGCTCTGACAGTGACAGTGTGTTGCGTTGAAACGCTTGTTGTGTTTGAGCCATCATGGACGCCGCGCGGCCTCAGTTTCTCACTGACTGACCCGGGTCAGGTGCGCACCGTTACCCGGGACGTGACGCCACACTGACGGCCTTCAGACTCTCCGCCGTCGCGTCCGCGCTCTTATAGACTCACAATGCGCGGGAACCGTTTACAGCGAGCTCACTTCGGATTGGTTCAGAGCGACGTCAGTATCCGCGCTTCTGCTCCCGCATTGGACGACGCGTCCGCCCGTCACAGTGACAGCTAACACGTTTGATTGGCCGCTTTTACTTTCTACGCATTTCTATTTTCTCATTTATTTATTTTTTAACGTCCCCAGCTGACCTCAGGACAGCGTAGAGATCGCGCTGACAGCGCCGCCGGCCAATCAGCGCGCGCTTGAGTTTCGCTCGACCAATGGGATCGCGGAGTGGCCGTGAGTGACGAAACATCGCAATAGCGGCGCCCCCCCCCCCCTCCGCCCCCCCCCTCAGTCTAGACAATGACAGGTGTGTGCGCGCGCGTGTGTGAGAGTGCGCGCGCTGTCGTCTAGACGCGGAATAATGAGTTCAGCAGATAATATTCATATTATTTATTTATTACACATTTATATCATCTACAGTAGACATTGTGCTGTTCGGAAATCACACATTGGGTGTGGGGTGACATCATTTAAACGTTTGTGATCCGCGCGTGATAAAAACGAGTTTATTGATTCTTTATTTGAAGCTTTGACCTTGACCAGAGTCGATATTTCATCACATACAATAATTCTCTTCTTTATTTATAAGATTACACAACATCAGGAATGGACAATAAAATACTGAACATACAAATAGAACAAAATAACATATGCATACATACATACATATATATATATATGTATATATATACAACAATCTGAGGAGAAATGGACAATATATACCAATCATTCAAATAGAAAAAATAGGAATAATAATGAATAAATGAATATATACGTCACATACATATGTTCGGTATATATACATATATATATATATATATATATATATATATATATATAAACTGTTCCTTTTAATTATTTTTCAGTTAGACATGAATGGAGAATATAAACTGAACGGTCAAATAGAAAAAAAATAGGAATAATAATGAATAAATGAATATATACGTTACATATATTGTCCATATATATACATATATATATATATATACTGTTCTTTTTTATTAGATTTCAGTTAGTCATGAATGGAGAATATAAACTGAACAGTCAAATAGAAAAAACTGTCAGAATGTAAATATATATATATAAACCTTTTGTTTTATGTATAGAATTATATATATATATATATATATATATATATATATATATATATATATATATATGTATGTGTGTGTGTGTGTGTGTGTGTGTGTGTGTGTGTGTGTGTGTGTGTGTGTGTGTGTTATAGCATGATAATAACAGAAGTGTTATCAGACAAAGTGAATATTCTCAAAGTTTTTTTGTGTTTTTCCTTAAAGAAATTACAATCGAATTAACATTAAAATTACACTAAATAAATCCTTTATTATTCTCAGAATTAACATAAAATTACACTAAATAAATCCTTTATTATTATTGACAGAATGAACATTAAAATTACACTAAATAAACCCTTTATTATTGACAGAATTAACATAAAATTACACTAAATAAATCCTTTATTATTGACAGAATTAACATAAAATTACACTAAATAAATCCTTTATTATTGACAGAATAAACATAAAATTGCAATAAATAAATCCTTTATTATTTTTCACAGAATAAACATAAAATGACACTAAATAAATCCTTTATTATTATTGACAGAATGAACATAAAATGACACTAAATAAATCCTTTATTATTATTGACAGAATGAACATAAAATTACACTAAATAAATCCTTTATTATTATTGACAGAATGAACATAAAATGACACTAAATAAATCCTTTATTATTATTGACAGAATGAACATAAAATTACACTAAATAAACCCTTTATTATTGACAGAATAAACATAAAATTAAACTAGATAAATCCTTTATTATTGACAGAATGAACATTAAAATGACACTAAATAAATCCTTTATTATTCTCAGAATTAACATAAAATGACACTAAATAAATCCTTTATTATTATTCTCAGAATGAACATTTGTGTATCATACGAACAGAAGAATAAAGTTTAATAATTGATTATTGTGGAGTCTCTCAGTAAACTTCATGTTTTTAACGCACTTCCGGTCTTGTATAGTATCAGTGTTGCGTGTGTTTCCTCCATCCCATCATACTGATTCCCTCTGCCGGATGTACGGAAGAATAACAGCGTGTTTAATTCCGGGGTTCACCGGGGGACACGCGCACCGTCTGCCCTACATAGCGCGCGCACTTTATAGGCCGAAGTGTCATCTGAGGACGACTCGTAACCTAGAAACGACAGACTAGCCCCGCCCCTCCCTCCCTCCCTCCTCCCCCCTCTGTCGGTGGTTTGTAAACGTCGCCCGCGGGTCACCCGAGGTAAGCGCGCACCGTGACGTCATAGAAGTGAAACTACGGTACCTTACACATGACACTTTGGACGACCCCTCCCCTCGCGATGACGTCATCGACGCCCTTTGTGTACCGTTACCAGGGGTTACGGGGTGACACCTCCCGCGTCACGCATTAAACATTTCAGGACAGAAAACGTGACGTAGACTTTATGAAAGAGAGTTTGAGAATCTGTTGTAAAGAAATAGTTTGAGAAATGTCGGGTGTGCTCGTCACAGAGGGCTCAGATGACCCGGACACGCGCTTGATGAAATATATGCAGAGAAATGAAATTCTTGACATATTTCAGGTGAGAGCATTTCTGTTCTAGTCACTATACTAATACATCACTTTATTAATTATTATTCATTTATAATAATACATTAATTTAATTTATAATAGGAAACACACTTCAACTTAAGCACGTGTGAGGATTAAAGATGGAGAATAGAATTGAGTATTATTTTATAATTGTATAATGCATTGAGTTCTAATGTTAATCTGAACATTCTTTAAAAAACTCCTAAAAACTCATCTTCTCCGGCTACATCTAACTCACTAACTCACTTCTTTTCTAACTACTCACTCTATCAAGAAAAAAAAAAAAAAATCTTTTGTAACTTCTCTCTCTGTGTAACTCGGTAACATTGTTGTAGATCTTGTTCACCTATTGTTGTATCGGCTATTTACCGCTTCATTGTCTCCTCGACTATTGTAAGTCGCTTTGGATAAAAGCGTCTGCTAAATGACTAAATGTAAATGCAAATGTAAATGAACATTACTTTAATAAACACATCATATACATTTAAACTCTAATGCTGGAATATATGTTCTGTGTTTTTTACGGTTGAATAGATTTTATATTTATTCCTTCAGGATATTACGGAGAATCTGATTCTTAACATGCCGGATGATCCTCTTCAGTTCATGTTAGAACAGGTAACATTGGAATCAGTTTAAAGTTTATATTCTTATACTAACTATAGATAGGTTTAAGTCACACGTGTGTTGTGAATGATTTAATAAAAAGCATGTGTTGTACTTGGCAATATTTAGAGTGTTGTGTATCATACTGATCAAACGTATAGCTTGAATTCACTTTGTATAAATGCAAAATGGAATGCAAATGTATCCTGCCGTCAGTGTCGTTGCAATGGAATACATGAAATGTGTGAACTGAGGCCTTGTTTGTGTTTCAAAAACACTTTTTGGTTTTTAATATTAATGTGAGTTGTTGTTTAAGTAGTCATCACTAATCACAACATACTTAAAATACTTTTGCAGGTGCAAATGAAGATCAAAATCCGTGATGAGTCTCGTAATACATTTCTGAAATCATGATGAATTCCAGAACAAATTAGCAAGGGCTTTGCCAAAAACTAAACAATTTATTCTTTTTGATGCAGTGCATTGTTGTTTCCAAGCAACTGTTTTCAGAATTTGGTTGAAAAATTCTTTGTTTGAACTTTCTCTTGTTCCAAGCCTTTTAAAAAGACTTTTTGTTCAGTCGTGCTGTACATTTTTAATGTTGTAATGTGCGAGCGTTTGACATTAATTCTTTGATAAGCAAACTCAAGGTCAGATAAGGCAAAAACATTGCGAGCAACTACTTAGCAGTTTTGATTTCTGCATCCATTATCCCTCTCAATTCTTTTTCACGTCATTTGTTGATGTGGTGAATGACATTTGTTTTAATAGATACTGTTTAGTCGAAGTGTCTATACATACATGGTCTTTCCAGGCAAATTATGAGCTGGACATGTGCCACACACACAAAGGCAGCTGGCTTTTGCACTGTACTCAAATTTCCATGATGGATTTTGGCTGCATAAGTAAAGGAAGTCTTTGTTTATATTCGTCTCTTCTTACAGTGTGTTCTGTAGTTATCTGCACTATATTCCCACTAAAGGATCATCTGGTGTTTCAAGACCAGTTTGGCACAATCCTTTACTTCATTTCAAACTCGAGGGATGCTTTGGTAATGACAAGAATCCTTTTCCCTTTCATTTACATTCTTGGTTCCGTACTGCACTTGCATTCACCATCTGCTTTTTATTGTAGGATATTCAATGTGTTTCCGTTTCTAACATTGTAAAATTTGTGACATGCTGTTTAGTGAAATGCATAAAATAAATAATAATAAATCCTTTGGATCTTGTCTTCTTATTTGCATTTATTGTGTTTTCACAGTTCCCGTGTGTTTTTCAAGAGTACAACATGTTAAAGCATTGGTGTACTATTGTCACTGCAAAATTGCAAACAGTAATATACATGAAACTTAAAAATATGGCTTTTGATCAAATAGACAGTTAACTTTACATATTGTAAGTGTACACATACATATAAAATATTATTTTATCTTTAAAAGGAATACAATAAATCTGATTTGATTAATACTGAAAGGGCAAATAACAATATGCATGTGTTTGGTTACAATAACTGACAGATCTCATAATCACTGTCTGATTTATAATATATCGCCCACATTCTTCTGCTTTACAGTTTATATAAAACACAATTTTCATTATATTTCCCATTTCTTGCAATCTCACCATCACATAATTTTCGCTATAAATCTCTTACCGAGCAACCACGTAATTTGAAAATATTAAAAACCAAATTACTGAACAGGAAAACAAGACAGAGCACAGCAAGAAATAATATTTGAACTGTTGAAGAACATTTACCTGTTAGACCATAGGATATTTACCCTAAACATTTACAAAAACACTCAGAGTATACAATACTGAAATGGAGTATACAAACAAGCAATGACAATACAGAATAAATAAACATTTGGATGTTGCCATTTCTGTACAAAAACAATGGTAATATTGTTATATTCTTCTTGGCTGGCCTGCTCGATGTCTAATTCCATCACGTAGATGAAAGACGTTTTATACCCATGCCTTCAATTGTAAACATAATATGTTCCAAGCAAGATAAAGTAGAAACAGACGTCGGAGCCTGCGGGTAGGGAACAGGCCCATTTTCATTTCAATACATGGCTGTGCATCGTGTATTTACACACAGGAGCTGCAAGACCGTTTTTCTCCAAAGGTATAAATCCATAACAGCAGCACTTTACACAAAGCATGAATCTATAAAATGACACTTGAGAAGTCACTCGATCTGCCTGTTACTTCTGTTGTCAAATATCATGGACCTCCTCTGGGGCTGGTAAAAGCAACTGGTCGACGTCTCCAGCCTCTGTCCGCTTTTCGGCAATGTCATTTTATTGCGCATGGTGACCCCCTCAGAGGTCTGTAGGTTTTCCGACAGTTCCTTGGTGTAGTCATCAAACGGCGACGCTTCAGCTTTAATGGGAGACAGGGCAGTTTTCCCATCATCCCCTGCAGCGTGATAATCAATGATCGGAAACGGCGGACTGAACAAAATGAGGCTCTGAGGCCTTGGGCGGTTCCTGAAGGACGATCTCTGGAGCAGCGACGAGCGTTCTGGTCTGGGACGGTCCATGAATGTGTCTCCGTTAGCAGATCGCTTCCTTCTCAGTACTGGGAGATCCGGGATGGGTCTTGCTTTGGAAATCTTACTGTCCTTGGTCACAGGATCAACGTTTTCCTCTTTGGGATTTTGGGCATTCTGGAGAGGAGGCGCAGAACCTGCTTTACTCAGCTTACTCTTGAAAGGTTTCTTCTCAGGTGTGATGTTTTGGGTTTGATCTATGTTTCCTTTTGCTCTGGCAGGAGGTATGTGGCTATACTGAATTTTTGGTGGAATAACAGGCACGGCCTTAGCTTGACAGGTTTTGATCATGAATGCGGTCCGGACTGAGGACACGCTGACCGGCGCAGAGTTGCGTCGCACTGGTGCCTGAGAGCGGCTCAGGAACAGATCCAGCTCTAGAGATGGATCTTCAAGTCCTTCTCTTGCTGTAAAGCGCTGGGAACTTTGAAGATACTGACAGTTTGAAATGTCTCGGACACCTCTGTGTCCTAAATCAAGGTTTAGGGAGACCGGTCTGTGTTTAGCTACCAGGTTTTCATTAGTTTTGTCGGTGATGCAGGACTCATGAGATGTCTGTCGGTGAAATCTCTGAGAGGCTGAAGTGTGTTTCTGTTTGACTTTGCTTATGTTCTGCAGTCCAGTTGTCTTGTTCGCATCAACGGACGTCTTGAATACCCTCATCTGTGGAATCTCTGCGTTATCTTTGAGGTTATCGCTCTCAGAGCGCTTTGTTTTCTGTGCAAAACAATATACATTCACGTCTGCGTTTTTGTTTTCTTTTGGGAGGTCCAAGTTTACAAGTTTACAAGCAGCAGTCACAGCAGCATCTGTTGGAGATGATGTCATGTCATTGGTCACAGCTGCTTCTTTATCTTCTTCTTTCTTGCTTTCGGGCAACCGGTCCACGTTGAGTATATCCAGAGCTTTGCTTGGCTGACATGCAGAAAAGAGATCCTGGAGTTTGGGTGAGTGCAGAGGGCTGGTGACCCACTGAGCAGCGGTACAGAATTCTTCCCACGGTTCAACCTGATCCAAACCTTCCAAGTGACTCCCCAAAGTATCTGCATCATCCTGACACAAAACGTCTAAAGTAACATGATGCTCATTCAAACAGGTTGAGAGTCTTTCCAAACTTCCCTTGATTCTTTCTGTCAAGTCCAGCTTTCTGGTTTCATGGCTAACCTTCTTATTATCCTGCAGAGAAGACAGTTCCTTTATCCCACATTCACAAGCCTTTCCTTTCTGTGATCTGTGATCCTCTTCTGCATCCTGGAGAATATCTGTTTCTTTCAAGTGTAGAAATTGAGAAAGCTGTGGATTGTTTGTGGTGTCCCGTGACTCTCGGCTCTCGAGCTCCGACCTATTGACGTGATCCAGGTAATTCCAACTTGCATCACATGACATCAGTCTTTCCGGAAAAAGCTTCGAGATATAAACAGTAGCACCAGAATGATCAATGTTTGAGTCTTTGGTTTCTTTCAGATTCAGTTCTATTGTTGATAAAGTGTTCGCAGGTAAACTGCTTCTTCTTTTGGCTTCGGCACTCGGCTTCGCCGTGTCCTCATTTCCAGAAATTTCAGGAAAAAAGCTGGATTTCCCCTTTTCATCCAGTATGTTTGTTTGACCATTGGCGACAGTAACATTTTGATGGATGCCAGGCGGCGTCCTCTCGATGATTACCTCGATGTCCTGTCAAACACAGAAAGCAAACAAAACCAATCTGATCAGAGCCATTTCTGCAAACAATTGCCATTTCCACAGCCAACATGATGTCATTCTGAGATGATTGTAGCTTTAAGGAAATAGTTTTCAGAATTATGACACATCATTTGTGGATGTGATTGAGAAGAGTCACAAAATAATGGACACATATATTTTCCATCATTTTTAATCATACCAGTTTGTCCATTGTGATCTCCTGCTGTGTTTCAGTTTCCAGTTCATCTCCAGAGGTCTGACATTTTATTTTGTAATCAACTGTTGCTTTAGTTTCAGTCGTCACCCGGGGCTCAAAACTCTGCACACTGGCGATAAGTTCTCTCACTTCTGCATCCCTGCCTGATAAAAAACAGAAATCTGTTCAACAAAAGGAACAAAATAGTACAAGACCCTACGTATAAAAGGTTAAATGTGTTGCCGGGCGGTTTGGTGTTCGCATGATTCAAAAGCACGCAGGTTTTAATATTGTTTGGAGGAATGCAGCTTGTTTTGCTGTTTGTTTCGAGCAGACGCCATATTGAATTTCACGCAGATGAAATGAGTCTTACAGTGAGAGACGTAAAGTCTGAGCAAAGGCCCTGGATTACATTTCATCTCCACAACTCATTTGTGAAAAAAACTTTCTCAACTTTCACAGCTGTTCCCCGAAGATTCTGTTGCTGAAATGTTTTGGAAAGACGTTTTGTCAGCTTAACGTTAAAACAACAATACAGTGCAGAGAACACACTGTACCTCACAGGCCTGTTTTCATTCCCATAAAAAATTAAACATGCCATTACTCACACGTCTTTAACTGGGGCAGGCAAACAGATTTTAACATGAAAAATGTAGGCACTTTACCTTTACCATGTGACTTTTTTGCAACTTTTTTGGGTTGAAATTTCATATTCAAACATGCACTGGGCACTCACAGCAAGTTTGAAGCCAAGACCTATTTATGTGAAATAAAACAATCCCAAAAGTTCTAAGCTAGAGACAATTAGAGATCAGTACAGTGACAATCGTGTGATTTTTTAAATAAAAATTATAAACAAATAAAGCAGTGATGAACAAGTGATAAAAAATGTCCTCCCAGTAAAGTTAATGTAAATAATAATAAATAAAAATTTTATTTTATCATAATTTGAGCCACTGTGTTTAATAAACATAAATGTAAGTATATATGGTATAATTTTCTGCACAGAATATACACAACTACACACACATGCGCAAGTGCGCAGGCACAAACGAACACACACGGAGTGTAATGGTCTTACTTTCTGTGGTCCCCGGAGTGATGTCATCACAGATATCTTTCCCCTCAGTCTGATTCTCTTCATTTTCCATTGGAAAAGAGCTGCTGTTGCTATAGATACTGCATCCACTGCCTCCACTGCTGTCAGCGAGTGAGTGCTCCCTGTGTCCAGTACTGTGACTACCTCCTCCCAGTCCTGTCTCCCAGTCTGTGAACCCAAAGTTCAAACCGCCACTATTGAAAGGGACTCTGAACCCTGCGTTGCTGGCAGCATCGCTGCGACAGCTTTCTGACGGTCCAGCCTCCCTGGGGGGATTGAAGAGTCCACCAATTGCCCTCTCCCGTTCTTTCCCCGGTGCCCTGCAGGGGGTGCTGTTTGAATTAATGACTGCAGACACACGTAAGGGAACGGACACAGCAAACGGCTCAGAAATGTTCAGGGCCTTCCGCTGATGCCGCGGTGAGGACTCCAGTGGAAACAGGCTTCCAGGGAACGACGGTCTGGATGAGCCATTGCTGGTTGACCCGGAATACAACATCCGGCGGTTTTTGGGAGACGTCGGTTGGCAGCCGCTGCGGTCATCGCCTTTAAAAACTTTCAACTGTTCTGGAAGAGTTTTCTGCAGTGGAGATGAAGATGACAGAGGAGGTAGGTTTGGAGGATCTTTCTCATCCTGATGTCCTCCTGAGGCTGTGTGATGCCCTAAATCCCATTTTGAATCCCTCTCGTTCAGGTTATAGTCGATATCGGAGCCCAGTGTTCTTGATTTCAGAACTGGGATCCGAATCCCGTTGCTTCCACCAGCTGTGGCAGATTTATCCTCATCTAGATTAAAGTGAAAACATATATTACATTTACATTTACATTTAGTCATTTAGCAGACGCTTTTATCCAAAGCGACTTACAATAGTCGAGGAGACAATGAAGCGGTAAATAGCCGATACAACAATAGGTGAACAAGTGCTACAACAATATTAGACACTCAGAGGTCATAATAATTAAAACAGAGAAGCTCTTAAAATTATAGTTCAATCAAAATCATTTTTCTTTACCCTCTTGCCAACCTGTTTGACTTTCTTTCTTAATTGAAACACAATAGAAGACATTTAGAAGAATGTTGGTAACTGGCACCCATTGACTTGCATTGGTTTTGTTTCCGTACAATACAAGAAAATGTATGCCACTCTTGTTTTATTTTCTTTTGTGTTGTGTGGAAGAAAGAAATTCATAGAGGTTTAGTAAATTATGTTTTTAATGTTTTTATTTAAAAAATTAAGTTTAAAAATAATATTATCAAAGCTCAAGCTTAATATCTAACATTGTCTTTGTTTAGTTGATTTTTTTGACGTTTTTACACTCATTCCCAAAAAATCCCAAAGGCCAAAAGCAGGGAAAGTATTGTGAAATGTATGGAGATATAGCCCCACCTGGTGGTTGAGAACAGAGAGAGTCCATGCTTTTGGAGGGCCTTATAGCAGTTTTTTCTGTGTTAGAGAGAAAAGCAAACAGCATTTTTTTTCATTTTGTTCTGTACAAATATTTGTTTTTTGGTCGGTTAAAAAACACCATAAGGCTTTCTAACAACATCAACAGCAAAACTTTTTGTTGCTCGGATGTCTGATGAAGACTAAATATAAAGGTTTCTTACAATAAAATTGATTCTAGCATTTCGATACAGAAAATGTTTTTTGTATGAGTTTTAATACAAATGTCTTATTATAGACCCAGAATCCCATCAATAATGCAGGAATCAAGTATATAAACACCAATAGCCACTTTACATTACAAATAAATTAAATGTAAGCGAGATATTAAACAGAATGACTTGCCTTATACAATACAAATAAACCGTTTTTTTACAAATATCGTTTGAGTTGTTATTAATATTAATGTATTACAGAATCAAAATCTTTATACTCATTATATTTATAAAATTATATTTATATAATTTTAAACAAAAGTTTATTAAAATGAATTACTTTTTAAATAGGAAATACATTTCTGAAATATCAATAAATAAATGTAAATGTTTTTCTCGTGTTTTATAACGTAACCATAATCTTAAGGCGTCCCGAGTCAAAAATCAGAAGGTTATCACATCTGTCTATTATTAGAATATATTTGAATTTTAATACCATCTTTCTTTCTCTATGATTTTATGATGCATTTTCTCTTTACCTGTCATATTCTGTCCTCTCATAAACACACTCCCATTACGACTCAACTTCCCTTTAGTATCCATGACGGAGCGTCCCAGACTGAAGATAGACTTCCACTTCTTTGACTTTCCGGAGAATTTTCTTCTAAATGTAAGGAATAAATGTATAATCTTGTACATATTGACATTCTCAGAAGCATTGAGCTCAGCATTACTGGAGTGTTTATAGGACGGTGTTAACATTAGTTTCATTGGTCACTGCAGTGTTTCTGAATGAAAATATGATAAAACCTGCTATCAGACAGATCTATGACTGTATGGTACATGGCGGCAGTGCTGGTATCTGGTAGGCTGTTTTCTCTGTGTCTCTCTATCATCACCGGATGGTTTGGACCGAGTGAACGAGCCTGTGCTTCCTCAAGACTCATGAGCTTCATTGGACCACACTGCATGGTGGCCGGTAGGGTGGCGTATTTCTCCCCGCAGGACACAAAAGACACTAGAAGTAAATGCAAGCAATTATTTCTCTATAGGGATCTCATATGATTTCATATGGAAATTAATAGGTGACAAAGGCCCTGTTTGGGGAAGTAGGACAATATGGCGATAAAAAGAATTCCCCCAAAAAAGTCTGTCATTGGCTTCTCATCCTCTTGATATTTCAAACCTTTCTGGCTTTCTTCTTCAGAAGACTAAAGAAGATATTTTCAAAAATTTTAAATGGAATTTTATAAATATCTTCCTATCAATGATAACAGAATTAAATTTTTTCGGTAAACTATCACTTTAATACTTTACATTCAGCCATGGTTGCATGTGTGTCTGACCGTGTGTTCGCTCTTTTGTGTTCCGTTTCTATTGTTTTGCTGTTACTTTTTTGGCTACTCATGTCATTGTATTTTGAACTGACCTCCCCCCAACATTTCCTGACTTTAAAAACAGATCGTACAAGAACAAAAGTTGCGTGTAATTATAAAGAATTCATCTTTCAATAACAATAATGTTTATGCAAATAAATTTATTAGGAATTTGTGAGAAATATTACCAGTAGCTCACAGAAAAAAAATGATCATTTTAACCCAAAACACAAATCTTTAAACAGTAAAATCTAAAATAATCTACAAAAAATAAATAATTTTTTTCCCAAGCTTTATATCTGTCTTCTTATTTGTCTTGTCATTAAGAACTGTCTGTTTAGATGTGTGTGTTGCACAGCTTCAGAAATATTAAGATGGTTTGTGTTTGAAATAAATTGAGATATTGGCATAAGATTCAGTTTAGGTACAGAGGAATATGTGACACCAGACACATAATATCTCTCTGTTGTAAATGACAATACAGTCTACATTTATTTCACTTGAAAAGAAAAAGATGCACTACACTATTCAAATCACTTATATATATACACATACATATTTAAATTTTTTTTGCTATTTCTCTTGACCATTTATATATTATATATATATATATATTCTTCAACATGATTAAAATGACAAACAATTGTAAAAGAACTCGTCTTCAGTCACATTCTCATCATTTGGATTGATAAAGCTTCATTCACTTTCTCTTCTTTTTGACTATTTTGCTTCAGTGTGTATGGTCATCTTACCTTCTCTCGGTTTAGCAGGTGGAAGATCATGGAAGATCTGATCGGTGTGGTTAAGAATAAACTCCACAACCGACTGCTGGACTCGAACCTCCAGAAACGCCACATCACCATTACACGTGGACACCTCCACCTCCTTTGAGCTGCAAAGACAGTATGTTTTATTATTTATCAAGTCTGCAATCGAAAGTTATCATTGATAATCTCAATTTGAACTCAAACATTTCTCATTCAATCTCATTTTAATTTCTCTTATATGCATGAAAAACGAGTCAAACTCAATGAAATTGAAAACTGCACGTCTGATGAATTAATAAACATTTTTAAGACATCTTATACATTTCCATCACACAGAAGGTGCTGCACACATAAAATAATGGACTTTTAGATGTATTGCTTAAGGTTTATTCAGATCTATAATGAGTCTCAGCAAACATCACAAATGAATTTTGTAAATGTCTGATGAAGAGAGATCACATGACTCACCGCAGGAGATTGGGAGCCCACACCAGAGCGAGGTTGCGAGCGTGCATGTTGGTCTGGTTACTGAGCGTGGCCAAATGAGCCAGATGTTTGGTGAGGTATTCCAAAGTTCTACATGATATAAAATCAATCAGCAATGTTTCATGCAAATGCTTCAGCTCTATAATGATCACATATATCAACATCACTGTAAATGAATGTTATGAGAGTTTTCTGGATGTACCTGAAGTGAGGAATTGGAAGTTCTTTAATGACGCTCTTCATGTTCTGCAGCTGTTCATGCTCCTCTTTATATGACACAGCATCCTGTGAGAAATATTCCAGATAATCATTAAATTCTGTGTTTATCATCTGTGAAAGGTGTGCAGATATAGGAGTGGTTTTGGACTAGGTTTTAAAGACATGACTTTTTAAATCAATTGCATAAAATATTAGACTAGTCTAATTTCAAACCAAAAAGCAAAACTTTTTAAGACTTCATTACAATCTCTGTTGCCATTGACAAAAAAATAATTGATTTGCAAAAACAGATCACTGAATGTTTTTAAATGGTTTTATTGTGTTGTATTTTTATTTTAATCTGGCCGCAATATGATATAAGCCCAATAAAAAACATGGTTTTTGAATAATCTTTTTTGTATAGATCTAGATTAATAAAAAAATGTCTGTCTTAAGTAATCAAATACTTTCCACAATACAGTTAGTTACAGACTATTTTTTTAGACAAAGACCTTAAGTGAAAGTTCACCCAAAACAGTAAATTGTAAATTAATAATTAATTTTTCCGGTCATTTTAAACCTATAAGACTTCCTTTTTTCAGCAGAACACACAAAATATGATATTTTGAAGAATGTTTTAAACCAAACAACATAGTGCTGATGACCTTTAATTGTATGGACAAAACCAAAGTCAACTGGTGTTGTTGCTGTTTGGTGACTAACTTTGGGTGAGCTATCATTGTAAAGACTCTCAACATCTCCATGTGCATATTTCTATAGAATAAATGACTGTTTTTTTAATTCAATAACATTCTTGTATTTTGGCGAACAGCTTCAATGTCAAAATACTGATTCAGATACGGCATGCTTTATTGCGTTTTTATTGTTGAAACTTACAGTAAATTTCTTGTAGAGTTCATATGTGAGCAGAGGGTTGGGCAGCTCTCTAAAGTACAGCTTACATAAAGAGCCGACACAGTGGATGTCCTGAAGATACACTTCTTTAGTGAGATCAGGACTGAGCTCGGAGCAAAACTCCTGTCTGAGAGAGACAAGAGTTCACAAAAGAAATGTAAGATATATAAATAACACCCCAACAAGCAAGCAAATGGACAAACTGCCAACCTGAGTCTCTGGATGTTGGATGTGATTCCTGAGAGCCTGTAGATTCCGTCCACAATGCCATGTTTCTCGATGAACTCTGCACACGTCTTCAAGACTTGAGGAACTACACAGACAAGAGGATAAGGATTAATTCAGATACATCAGAGAAATACTATTTATCTAATATATTAACAACCCCACAAACTGGATTCATTTAAAAATATATTTTTGTAAATACATTGACACATAATACATTGCATAAAACAGCAAGTTTTCTTCAGAATAACACACACATGCAAAGAAAATCTAATAGACTTAAGACTTAAATCCTGAAGGAATTGAAAATGTGTTGCTTTTTTATATGTATTAGGTCAGTTTTGCAAATTTAAAACTCAAATAATACAACTATATGAAATCAATAAGCAATAAAATCAAATGTAAATACAATCCAGGCCAAGAACACGTGGATTACAACGCAAGAGTCATGGTCCGAGGTCTACCTACTCAGAATCCAATGTAAAATATAATGAAACGTAAGTAGTTTTAGATAAAGCATCTGAAAATGCAAAAACATAAATGTATACTTTCAGTACGGCAGTAATATTTAATCCAAATATCCTTAACTTTCCAGTCAGTCAAGTCAAGTGTCATTTTGAATGTTTTTAAATATATAGAAGTTCATCAATATTAAAAAGCTGAATCCCATACTTATGTTAAATGTAAAGGAAGAATACTAACAGTACTTTTGTGGAAACTTATTGTACTGGATAAAATGTTTTCAGTATACATTTAAAGTACAGTTCTACACACTCTGAACTTCACTTACGTCAATTTATATTAAATGCTTTAAGCTCTCAAAAGAAACAGTACACTAATAGTAGTAAAATAGTACACTAATGTAAATTCATAACCGCTAAGAAATGTATTAGTTTTGAAAACGATGTGGTCGTGATACAGGAAGTCATAATGGACATACTATACATGCCATGTAAAACACATTCTCTCAACATTTACACTTGAACTGATGTGTGTGATACTGTGTTGTGTGGGGCTGTTAATTGTGGAGAAGGTGGGCTGAGGGAGGAAGTTAAAAATGGTTTGTTTGTTTCAGAGGAAATATGACACACCCAGGCCTTGCAGCTGCTATTACTTATTACACTTCCTCTGATTCTAAAAGACCTTTGGAAAGTTCCCACCCAGCTCTATCCCTTTCTAAACATATACTTTACCTTCAGCCATGACTCCTTTAGCCTTAAAGTCTTTACATCATATAAATAAAACATGCAACGTTATGAATTATCCTTATTTACAAGCTTTACATTATCAATACAGATAATTTCTTCCTCTTTTATTCTTAGTGCCCTTTTTTGTAAGTCATTTTATTTTCTTTAATTTTTTGATATTCTTTCTTTTATTATAATAAATTTAATATGATTATTTTCCTTATTAGGTTGTTTTTAACAACAACTGCCAAGAGAGAAATTATGAGGAGATGAGGAAAGGAACAAGACTGGGAAAATGACACAAACAATAACCACAGGTCAGATTTTAAAGCACATGCTGTAACCAATGAGCCACAGCTCTGGCTTAAGCGTTTACTACTTTATTATATACAACTCATAATGAAACACATCTTTTCTTCTTCAAGGTCAAAATGGAACACTTTTGTTTGAAATGTTTGCCACTTAAATTCGAATGGGATATGATCCACCTTGAAAAGAATACTTTCTCAAGTCTTTAACACATACATAAGGAGGTTGTAAGGAAATGGGAAATGCTTTGTCTTGATGAATAAATATTCTCAATTTTATAAATAATGCCAATACACCCACTGGTTTATTCTACAAAAGTCATAAAATAAAACCAATAAATAAATAACCAGATTCAGAGTAAGAGATTATTTTACTTCATCTATAAACACAAAGCTTTCACTAACACATGTACTACAGACAAGCATCTGCTGTTGGGTTGTTTCATCAAACAGTTGGGTGAAATATGGACAAACCCAACAGCTGGTTTACAGTAATCTAAAAATGTCCATATTTGAAACAGTTTTATAATATGACAAACTGTGCACTATTTTAAGTGTAGCAAGAAGATTTTCCGGAGAAAAAACTGAATGAGAATCAAATTATTTCTTAATAAATGACAGAATAAAAGTCGAAATTCACTTCGGTCATTCAAAATGGACAAAATTAGGGCTGCACAATTTGGATTGGATCAGGATGGCAATTACAGGTGAAATAATTACATAATTGCCAAAATTCTGGATTCCAGCTGTGCATTTGTGCTCATTTCTATGCGATTCAACCATTTGTTTGGGCACTTAATACAGCAGTAAATCAAAGATTATAAAATTAATGAGATAAACTATTCATGTTTTTACTAACAACATAACTCCCAACATTGTTTGTTATTTATATTTGAATATAAAGTTTAGGATGTTTTTAATATACCATACACAGCTTCACAGTAAGTTATAAAACATGTTATTTTAAATGTATCTAATTATACTTATTACAATATCAAGGCGAGCAATTGAAAATTATTATTTTAAGGTCTCATTATTATTATATGCAGTCCTAGACAGGACCATACAGCATTATGAAACATGTACATGTATATATTGTTACTATTTCTGTGTAATTTACAAACACATTCAGTATTTCTGCTGTGTAGAGAACATTATATCTCTCAGCAAAACCAGCATAAAGTACATAATACAAGCATTCAAGTTTAATCTAAATAAATCTTATTAAAAAAACTTCAGGGAAGTTCAGGTGGTTCACTACTATTCAGAAACTCTGAAGACTACTTCTAAAGAAACAAAAATTAATAAATAAATAAATAAAATGACTGAATACCAAAACATACAGAAATCTGCCTGTATAGAAGAAGAATATTTCATGTTGAGAAAGGAAATCTAATTTCTTATCTCACAGTTGTGCTGATGGTAGAAACGTTCTTTAAATGCGGGTGACCACAGCAGGACTTTCTCTAGTTGAACAAAATGAAAAACATCAACTTTCCCTTTCACTGTAGGGAAAAACTACATCAGCATTCTTCAATATGTCTCCATCCAAAGTGGAAAGTATTATGGGTTTGGAAATACAAAAAAAAGTGCATTAATGTTCAACTACGTTCAACTGATCTTACAGTTCATAAACTGCATAATCACTAAGAACAAACCTTTATATTAACTTTAAGTCTACATGTAGTACAAAAGACAACAAAAGATGTGAACGGTCCAGGCTTCATATTAACAGACATACTGTTGGCAACTGGACGGGATCACACTGTTCCTAGATCAGCACTGTGTGGTCTCTGTGATGTCAGAGGTTAAGAGACGGGGAGGAAAAGCTGTTGCTGGATCAGCATTAAAGGTTGACTCATATCCTGTAAGCATTCTAAGATCATTCATAAACTTCATAAATCTCACACTGGATTTCAACAGAAAGATGAGAAAACTTTTACAGCAAAACCCAACTAATCCCTCCTCTTTATGGTTTTTAAAAGCTCTGCTTTATATTTTTCAACAAAGCCTGTGTCAGTTTTGTATTTAAAAAACAAATCACAAATCAGCGGACTACAGGAAGAGTTTATAGCTTGCAGTAAACCAAACTTTCCAGCAAGTGATGACAAAAGTATCTAATAGCAGGAAAGTAAACTGTGTCAGAAAGCGGACGGATGCATCACCCAACCAGCGCCGGGCGAGTAAAAATATGGGTGTTGGTTTATTACACGTAGCTCATGTTTACTCAGAGGCCTGGGACGCTGCTATAGCGGGTCTCTGTAATAAAGTCAACACAGTTTGACCACCGGTAAGAGGAAAACATGGAAAAGAGCAACTTACCGTCGTGTCCCGAGTTCTGCAGATGTTCAGTCAGGTCACAGCCGAACGCATTCTCACTTCCTTTTCTCTTGGACTTCAGCTTAGCAGCCTTGTTCTTCATCAGACCCAGTGTCTTATCCACACACCTCAAAATCAACCATCAGAGGGAGGGAAAGTGCTCGGAAAAGTAAAAAAAGACGTTACACAAAAGATGTGCTCCGCTCACATCTTGACCGAGCCATGGGAGATCTGGTGTGGGAGAAGAATTCAGGAGCGTTGTCCACGCCCAACGTCACTTCATCGTCAGGGTCTCTCCACCCTCTTGCCCTCAGTCAGGCCGGGAGGTGAGATGTGTGGCATGTCAGGGGAAGTTCAGGCAGAAAACCTCCAGATCTCTGAAGGCATCAAGCCTGTTTATTTCAGTCTTTCCTCTATTTCTCAGTGTGTCGGTCTCATCTTCACGCTATTTTCTGGAGTTGACCAGAGGTCTAAAAAGTTAAAGAGTTTTACAGAGGGAGGGCAGAAAACCGAGGGGAGGGGAGAGAAATAACTGCCTGCTTTTTCTCCAGTGGTTAGGATATTACTAAACCCAACCCCCCCTTCTCTACAAACCCCCACTTCGCTTTCCTTCTTCCACTGTTTTTCTTTTTTTTCACAGCCGTGGCTCCAACAGGAAATCTGGTCTTTGCCTTCCGGAACGCTTACAGAATACACAATTTCCTGTACAGGGAACCTTGTTTGGAAAACAAAACCAGACAGAGAAGGAGGAAGTATGGTGAGATAGTGAGAAGAGAAAGAGAGAGAGAGAGAGAGAGAGACCAGAGAGAGAGAGAGAGACCAGAGAGAGAGACCAGAGAGAGAGACCAGAGAGAGAGACCAGAGAGAGACCAGAGAGAGAGACCAGAGAGAGAGACCAGAGAGAGACCAGAGAGAGAGACCAGAGAGACCAGAGAGAGACCAGAGAGAGACCAGAGAGAGACCAGAGAGAGAGACCAGAGAGACCAGAGAGAGAGACCAGAGAGAGAGAGAGACCAGAGAGAGAGAGAGAGACCAGAGAGAGAGAGAGAGACCAGAGAGAGAGAGAGAGAGACCAGAGAGAGAGAGAGAGAGACCAGAGAGAGAGAGAGAGAGACCAGAGAGAGAGAGAGAGAGAGAGAGACTTTAAAGAATTGAAGAATTGGAGACCAGCAGATGAAAGAGAGAAAACACAAGGTTCCTGTTAACCAAGGCTTGTTTTCTTTAGCTCTTTTCCTTAAGGGATACATGAATCATTTCATTCAATCATTCCAAAAGTGTATCACTTTCTGCAGAACACTAAAAAGATAAAGAATGTTGATCATCAAGACACTGAACAAACCATTAAAACATATATCAAATATCTTGTTTTGTGTTCCACTAAAGAAAGAGTCATACAAGTTTTGTGGCACAACGGGGGGTAGAAATGAAATGAAGAAAATATAAATAAAATCATAAGCATGATAATAATAATAACATAATAATATGCATGAAGTTTTTCTCTAAAACTTTGCTCATATTTAATGACCAGCATGTTTTGTAATGGATTTCCCAGCAAGCTCTGAGGTCTCCTGAAGCCTTTTCTTTCAAAAATGACATTAAAAATCAGAATGCTGGTGTGAAAGAACAGACAGGGTTTTGTGTCCGGTCACCATGTGCTGAAGGTTGTTCTTCCATAGGGCAGCACAGCGTCATGTGACTCAACCGAACAAAGAGAGGATTCAATGAGACCCTTTCAGTCAGTGATACTATAATGAATTTCACACAAATGTTCAGCTATTATTACTCGAGAAGCTCTTTAACGAAACAAACCATCTTTTAGCATTTATTATCAGTGAAATAAACAGGATAGTAAAATATAAAATGAGGATTAAACATAGAAAAGTAGTTTTTTTAAGTATGTTGCTGATTTCATACCTCTGATATTCACCGCATGTTTTTTTTTTATGTTTTTGTTATTTTTAATGGTTTTTTATTTTTGCTATTTTTTGTGTTTTTTTATGTATGTTTTTGTTATTTTTGTTTATGTTTTTGTTATATATATATATTTTTTAATATACATATGTATATATATATTTGTAATTTTTGTTCGTTTCTGTTTTTTTATGTTTTTGTTATATGTATATATATATATATATATATTTCTTTTTTATGTTTTTGTTATATATATATTGTGTTTTTGTTATATATATAAAATTCTTTTTAATGTTTTTGTTATTTTTGTTTTTGTTATTTTATTTATGTTTTTGTTATTTTTAATGTTATTTTATTGTTGTTATTTTTTGTGTTCTTGCTATATATATATATATATATATATATATATATGTATTTATTTTTTACATTTTTGCTATTTTTTACGTTTTTTCTATGTATGTTTTTGTTATTTTTGTTTATGTTTTTGATATATATATATATATATAATTTTTTTGGTACATATATATATATATATTAATTCATTTTTATGTTTTTGTTATTTTGTTATTTTTAATGTTCTTGTTATTTTAGTTTATGTTTCTGTTTTTTTAATGTTTTTGTTATATATATATATATATTAGTAATAATGTTTTGTTTTATATATATATATATATATATATATATATATATATATATATATTTCTTTTTTATGTTTTTTTTTTTCGTTTCTGTTTTTTTATGTTTTTGTTTTATATATATATATATATATATATGTATATATTTTAATGTTTTTGTTTTAAATATAAAACATAAAATAAAAATATATATATAACAAAAACAAAATATACATACAACAAAAACATAAAAAAATAATAAAAAAGAAATATATATATATATATATATATATATATAAAACATAAAAAAATAATAAAAAGAAATATATATATATTTTATTATGTTTTTGTTATATTTATATTTTGAATGTTTTTGTTATTTTATTTTGTTTTTGTTATGTTTTTGTTATATACATATATATATATATATATATATATATATATATATATATATATATATGTATTTTAATGTTTTTGTTGTATATATATTTTATATGTTTTTTTTTATTTGTTATGTTTTTGTTTTTGTTATGTTTTTGTTATATACATATATACATATATATATATATATATATATATATATATATATATATATGTATTTTAATGTTTTTGTTGTATATATATTTCTTTTTTATGTTTTTGTTATATATATTTATTATGTTTTTGTTATATATATTTATTATGTTTTTGTTATGTATATATTTCTTTTTTATGTTTCTGTAATTTTTTTTCCGTTTCTGTTGTTTTTATGTTTTTGTTGTATATATATTATGTTTTTGTTATTTATATATTATGTTTTTTTTATATATTCCTTTTTTATGTTTTTGTTATTTGTTTCTTTATTTGTTATTTTACATTTACATTTACATTTAGGGATTTAGCAGACGCTTTTATCCAAAGCGACTTACAATAGTCGAGGAGACAATGAAGCGGTAAATAGCCGATACAACAATAGGTGAACAAGTGCTACAACAACGCTACCAAGTTACACAGAGAGAGAAGTTACAAAAAGTATATATATACATTTTTTTTTTTGATAGAGTGAGTAGGTTAGAAAAGTAGTGAGTTAGTGAGTTTTCATTATTTTTTATGTTTTTGTTATATATATATGTTTATATATATATTTATTTTTTTGTTATATATATATTTTTATGTTTTTGTTATATATATTTTTTGTTATTTTTTATGTTTTGTTATATATTTATATTTATTTTTTAAGTTTTTGTTATTTATGTTTTTGTTATATATTTATATTTATTTTTTAAGTTTTTGTTATTTATGTTTGTCTTTCTGTTTTTTTATTTTATTTTTTCTGTTTTTGTTGTTTGTTTATGATTTTTTTTGTTTTTGTTATATATATATTTATGTTTTTGTTATTTATGTTTATCTTTCTGTTTTTTTATGTTTTTGTTATTTTGTTTATGTTTTTGTTGTATATATATATATATATATATATATATTGTTTTTTATGTTTTTGATATTTTGTTTATGTTTTTGTTATATATTTATTTTTATGTTTTTGTTATTTGTTTATGATTTTGTTGTTTTTTAATGTTTTTGTTATATATATATATATATATATATATATATATATATATATATATATATATATATATATATTTATGTTTTTGTTATTTTGTTTATTTTTTGTAATATATATCTATTTTTATGTTTTTGTTATTTGTTTATGATTTTGTTGTTTTTTATGTTTTTGTTATATATCTTTTTTATGTTTTCGTTATTTTGTTTATGTTTCTGTTATATATATATATATATATTTATGTTTTTGTTATTTATTTATGATTTTGTTGTTTTTTTATGTTTTTGTTATATATTTTTTTATGTTTTTGTTATTTTGTTTATGTCTTTGTTATATATATATCTATTTTTATGTTTTTGTTATTTGTTTATGATTTTGTTGTTTTTTTATGTTTTTGTTATATATCTTTTTTATGTTTTTGTTATTTTGTTTATGTTTTTGTTATATATATATATATATATATATATATATATATTTTTTTTTATGTTTTTGTTAATTTGTTTATGTTTTTGTTATATATATATATATATATATATATTTATGTTTTTGTTATTTGTTTATGATTTTGTTGTTTTTTTTATGTTTTTGTTATATATATATATTTTTATGTTTTTGTTATTTTGTTTATGTTTTTGTTATATATATATATATTTTTATGTTTTTGTTATTTGTTTATGATTTTGTTATTTTGTTTATGTTTTTGTTATATATATATATATATATATATATATTATTTATGTTTTTGTTATTTATTTATGATTTTGTTGTTTTTTATGTTTTTGTTATATATCTTTTTTTATGTTTTTGTTATTTTGTTTATGTTTTTGTTATATATATATATATATAATTTTTTTTATGTTTTTGTTATTTTTTTATGTTTTGTTATTTTGTTTATGTTTTTGTTATATATATATATATTTTATGTTTTTGTTATTTGTTTATGATTTTGTTGTTTTTTTATGTTTTTGTTATATATATATATTTTTATGTTTTTGTTATTTTGTTTATGTTTTTGTTATATATATATATATATATATATTTATGTTTTTGTTATTTGTTTATGATTTTGTTATTTTGTTTATGTTTTTGTTATATATATATATATATATATATATATATATTTATGTTTTTGTTATTTATTTATGATTTTGTTGTTTTTTATGTTTTTGTTATATATCTTTTTTTATGTTTTTGTTATTTTGTTTATGTTTTTGTTATATATATATATAATTTTTTTATGTTTTTGTTATTTTTTTATGTTTTTGTTATTTTGTTTATGTTTTTGTTATATATATATATATTTTATGTTTTTGTTATTTGTTTTATGATTTTGTTGTTTTTTTATGTTTTTGTTATATATATATTTTTTAATGTTTTTGTTATTTTGTTTATGTTTTTGTTATATATATCTATTTTTATGTTTTTGTTATTTGTTTATGATTTTGTTGTTTTTTTATGTTTTTGTTATATATCTTTTTTTGTGTTTTTGTTATTTTGTTTATGTTTTTGTTATATATATATCTATATCTATTTTTATGTTTTTGTTATTTGTTTATGATTTGTTGTTTTTTTATGTTTTTGTTATATATATTTTTTTTACGTTTTTGTTATTTTGTTTATGTTTTTGTTATTTTATATATATATATTTTTTATGTTTTTGTTATTTGTTAATGATTTGTTGTTTTTTTATGTTTTTGTTATTTTGTTTATGTTTTTGTTATTTTATATATATATGTTATTTTTTTGTGCACGGGACATTATGCCATGTTGTCATGTCAGGATCAGTTGAAGTGCATTGCCATGTTTGGTGTCTGTAATCCTGTTTATGTGTCACTCACGTCAGTGTTATCAGTCGGTGCTTGTGAGCTTGTCGGTTCTCTGTGTTCAGTCGGTGGTTCTTGTGTGCTTTTGTGGGTGTGTTCCAAAGACACTTGTCGTTTTAAGGGTGATAAGGTTGAGAAGGTTGATAGTTGTCTTGGTGATTGTCTATAGGGTTGTAGGTGTGATTGTCTTGATATATTTCCTTCTGCTTGTGATTTGTTGTCCGTCCTTTTGGAAGACATGGCGTCTTCTTTATGACCATAGTAATGCTTTAATCTCATGTATGTACGAAACTCTGCAGCTGAACACAGCACATCGTCATTTCCGTCTATTAATCCTTGTTTCAGGACCACTTCTCTGTTTACAGGACGTTTGAAGAAATGACGGAGATGTGGATCATGTAGGGCATTATAGTCAAACCTCGTGTTTTTCCTTTCAAGGTCATCTAAATTAAAGTCGGCTCGCACAGGCCAGAGACTTTCTCCTAACTTCCCTCTGCTACATAGCATTGTGACATCTCTCGAGACGAACACTTTAGGTCCAGGTTTGTGATAAACATTAAAGTCCAGTCTGGTCTTAACGTCTGTCAGCTTCTTCTCGGACGCCATGATTCAGACCTTGCACGCTGCAGTCACATAATTACATCTCTCGCGCGCTACTACTATAGATTTATCCCCTTAAGTAACATTCCAACAACAATCTCGACGACGGTAACTTTTCCAGAAATAGAAATCATGACAAATTGAATCACACGATTGTTTATTATACACATTACAACCCAAACCGAAACATTTCGCACAAGTTTGGTTCTCTATGATTAAGAAAAACAACCCAAAACAGCAAGAAAGCGCCCGGTGAACCTAGCTCATTAAATATGCAAGAATCAGCCAATAGGAAGCCGCCAAACGCAAAACCGCAACTATTCTTATTTTCTCGCTTTCTTGAACCGCAAGTTTGTTGCAATGACAACATAAAGTGGTTTTCTAGTACAATAAAGCGCATTTATTAATAATATAAGAGAGTTCTGCTGTATTTTGGCCTTATTAGTGACTTCTCCATTGAGCTCCATGTATTTGATGTAACGGTCATTTAAGCGTCAATAAACAAAACCAAAAACTCTTTATACATTTTCATCGTTCTTGTGTTATATTGAGCACTAAAGACCACATTATTTAGGATTTAAGGAATCTTATAATGTCTAATACACTGATGTACAAATACAAGCCAGATTTGACACAAAAAAAGCAAAAGTGTTTGTAAGGCGTCGTTTTACTCACCATAGAAGCACATTGTGTGTTGAATATAAGAAGAAAGAGAAAAAAAGAGTTTTTCCTTTAATAAATCAGTTTTCTGATGATAGTGATATGCTGTGTGTTGTCATTCACAACAATACAATAACAATGACTTTATAACTGTAAATTAACAATCATTTATAGATCATTTAAGGCTATATAGACAAGTCCAGACATGAATTAATTTATATTTTTTTGGAAAAGTGCATATAAATATAAACTTTAGTTAAAATAAACCACTGATGGACAAAAGTTCACCAGAGCACAACAGTCCAATCTTATCTACGGTACAATAGCCATCACTATCTTTGCACATCAAGAAATCAATCTGCAATATAATATTCAAATGTTCTTCTCGATCTGTCCCATCAGTACAACCTTACACACGGCAATAATTAAACATTCTCCTTGACCACGTTCGGGATATACTTCAGTGTTTGTGCTGTGTTGTGATGCGGAGTGCCTCCAACTTGGCGACTTCCGTTCTGATGACGCGCCGTGAAAACCCTCTATTATTTTCTGGAATATTCATTAATCAAATCATCAATTCAATCAAAGATTGACACTAGGACAATCAATGTAGACATCACCTTCCCAATATAAGTGCTATTAAATATTTCTTCTCCTAAAAAAATACGAAATATACAGAATTATATCAAAATCGGACAATATATTAGGTATACCAAATGTTAATTGTTAATCTATCGCCCCTGATGCCGCCTTCTGGACACAAATCTTCAACTTATACACTATAAAGTACTTCATAGATTTCACTTTACTGGACGAACATTATTTGAATGCCCACAATGTAAACAAAACACCCTGACACCAATCTTCAAGCCATGTGGCATTGCACCCCAGTTTAAGAATTTTTGGATTTGTCACTGTCACTATCTAACAATATGGGATTTCACATCCCATTGACTCCCTCCCTTGTATATTAGGGGATACATTTATAATTCACTCAAACAACACAGATTGTAAATTACTTTTAGCAGCTCTTACTATCGGGAAGAAAACTATACTCATGAACTAGAAATAAAGGAATACCATACATATTACATAATAAAAAACTTAATAACAGACTACATCTGCACGGAAAACCTGTCAACTTCCACTCAAAATACAATAGAATTGAACCCCTCTTTGTTATCTCTTATAAACTTCCATCAATCATGAATCCGTTGACCCTGTTTGACACCTTTTATCAATATCTACATTAGATTTTTTTTTTCTTGTTAAGTTATACTTCCAACGCCAAAACCCACGGGAACATAACCGTGACGAGGAAAATCGGCGTAACCACGCCGGCCACATACACGCCAGGGGGACGAGAGGACTGATCTGCTTCACTGTACCTGGGGAGGGTGGTTCTGTGGCTGCCGGGTCCAGGGTCCAGCCAGGATTGTCCTGGGGGACACTGGGACCCAATTTACGTGCCGAGTACCGCTGCCCAACGCACCATCCTGCGGTACTCGCGTTTCCGCAAGCCGTGCACCGTCTAGAAGAGAGTGAACTCGGCAACTTTGGCCTGGGGGAGGATTTGTTCTTTCTTTAACCACATAGGGTGGCCCTGAAGAGGGCCGTTGTGGTAGTGGAACGGGGCAGGAACCGTTCCAGATGTTATCTACTCGTCCAGGCTGGGTCCGTCAGGAGCGCTTCCTGGCACGTTTGCGAGGAGGCTGCTGTATGTATCTTTAGGACCCATAATGGTGATTTAATGTTATTTGTATTTTTTGTTGTAACCGGGACCTATGAGCAACTGGTAAATATTGTAAATATTGAAATATGTCGAAGTAAATTTGCCATTTTGCAGAGGGTTAATTCCCTTCATCCGCAGTCAGTTCCTCAACTCACCATCAGTGTCGCCAAACTGATTTGTCTTCAAAATGTGCGTACGCATGGGTCAGAGTTTGCGTGTAGGTGCGCATATTTTCACGTCAAGTTTTTCTTTATAAATCCCAACTTTTGCGCAGGAACTGGCGTACGTATGTTTTCAGCTCCGTTTTGTGCGTACGCAAGCTTTATAAATGAGGCCCCAGAGCATTCTGTCAAAAGCTTTTAAAGGTAAAAGAAAAGTTTCCAATGAGAGACCAAATCTTGACAAATCTGTCAGTGGTCAATTCAGAGAACCCAGATGATGTGAAACCAGAGCAAATTTTGACTTTGGCAGAAAGATCTCCAAATGTGATGAAGGTAGATGCTAGAGAACAACTCAATTTGGAAATCCTGAATTATGTCTCAACTAACCCGGAAGCACTGGTACCAAAGGACAAGAATTTACCAGTTGATAAGTTCTGGTAAAAGCTGTAGATGCTGTCCAAAGGAAGATCTGTGATCTCAGGGCAGTTGAGATTTAGGGAGATCAGTCAGCTGATGAAGGTGCTATCGGTGCTGCCAGATTCTAACTGTGATGTGGAAAGGTTTGTGGGGGAGTGCTTCAGGATACATCCCTGAAATGACTTTTTGCAGGTTGGGATGTCTGTTTACGTATTTAAGGTAAACTTCACACGCGAAAATTTCATTAAGAAATAAAATTTCACATTACAAGCTATTAATTACTCTTTAATTTAATGATTTAATTTCCTTTTACAAGCACGTCTTTGACACAATGGCCCACCCTGTTCATATTAGGCGCTAACTGATAATTCGTTCATTTATTTTTTTCACTTACTACATTTATCAAAATTGACACCTGGTTAAAAACGTCGACAAAGTCTAGATGCCGAGAATGATTTGAGAGTAAAACTGTCATCCATTACCCCGAATTTTGATGATCTGTGTGCAAACATGCAGGCCCAGCCATCTCACTAAAATAAGTTAGTAATCAGTTGTATTTTTAACAGATTTTTTTATGTTTTTTAATCTACAGTGAATATTTGTATTTAGTTATTGCAATTAAAAATAAGAAGTTTAACCAGAGTGAAGGGTGGGGGTGCTTGACAGGTGTCAAACACTAAAAAGAGGTGCATGCTGCAAAAAGTTTGGGAACCCCTGCTCTAGACCCTTTAAGGAGCAGCACTCCAGAAGTGAAGACTCCCGAGTTCACTGGGTTCCAATATGCAGACGTTTGGATCGCTCATGGCAAAGAAAGCAATGTAATCTCCTGTGACAATTTTTCTTTATTTTAAACATTTAGACATGTATACATATATAGTAAATTCATGCATATATGAATATGATGTTTTTAATAGAGAAGTGCACGTCATGCACATGTGAGTGTGATTGTGAAGTTAGTAGTGTGTCTATGGGGAGATCTTTGGTTGAGTGTGTGTGTGTGTGTGTGTGTGTGTGTGTGTGTGTGTGTGTGTGTGTGTGTGTGTGTGTGTGTGTGTGTGTGTTTGCGTGCGTGCGTGCATGTGTGCGTTTGTGGGTGTGTGTCAATGCATGTATGTATGTGTGTGTGCGTGAATGCGCGCGTGTGTGTGTGTGCGTGTGTTCATTCATATGTGTGTTCGCCTACATTTGATTATGTTTATGTGATGTATTTTAAGTGATGTTCATTTCTTTACATCACAGCAACAGATTCAGGAACGACACACACACACACACACACACACACACACACACACACACACACACACACACACACACACACACACACACACACAAAATATTTTGGTGTAAGGAAGACTTCAGTATTTTTTACATAATCCTTTTTAAAATAAACAGTTTATTTATAAGAAATAATTTTTTTTTGTGATTGTAATTGATTTAATTGGTTTTGATTTGAGAATAGTTTAATTAATACAGTGGTTTATACAACACTTAAACAAAACCCAATATATTTTAGGCATAAATAAAAAGAATTATTTTTTTGTGATTGTAATTGATTGTAATTGGTTTTTATTTAAGAATATTTAAATCAATACAGTGGTTTATATTACACTTAAACTAAACCATTCAATAAATTTTAGTCATTAATAAAAATAATTTTTATTTTTTGTGAGAGGAATTGATTTAATTAGTTTTAACTATATTACACTTTTTTACAGTAGTTTTAACTCTTAAACTAAACCCTAAAGTTAATTTGCTCGTGTTTAAATTTCTTATTAAAATAAACAGTAGATTAATAGGAAAGAATTGTTATTTTTTCTGACGGAACTTGGTTTAAACTATATTACACTTAAACTAAACACAATATATATTAATCAACTTAATTTACAGTAGCTTACTAAAGTGTGCGACGAGTGTAGTAGTGTGTGTTTGTGTGTCCCAGGGTTATATCAGTAGTGTGTTCGTACAGAACTGTCACAGGATAAGTTCCAAATAAAAGTTGATCATTCCTTTGCTCTAGACCCTTTAATGAGTAGTTTTAACTCTTATGCTGCGTTCACACCAGACGCGAATAGCGTGTCAGGCGCGAGTGATTTACATGTTAAGTAAATGCAGAGACGCGTCAGGCGCGAGGAGATTTCCTGCGGCGCGTTTCACGCGAAATCGCGTGAGTTGAAAAAATTTAACTTTGGCGAAGTTAAATTTAACCAATCAGAAGCTTTCTTTATCTCAAACAAACATGGAGGAGAAAATCATCAGGGCTTTATGTGGAAACACAGAGCTTTATAAATCCACATTATACTTTTATTATACTTTAACAAAGACAGGGATAAAAGTGATATTTACTGGAAGAAATTTAGTGAAGAAAAAAATATTTTTTTACTCAAATTGAGCTTTATACACATATTGAGACTATAAATAAAGCCTTCATATGAAGTTTAATCACTTTATTTTAAAATAAAAAGACTTTTCCTCTGATAAATGGATGAGTTCCCCTGACAGAAGCCCCTCCCCCTGCGTGAATGGCGCGTTAGATGCGAATGTTGCAAATTGTACACGCGGCAAACTACACGCGAAAATTCGCGCGGCAACACGCGAAAATTCGCGTCTGGTGTGAACGCAGCATTAAGCTAAACCCATCAGTTAATTTGCTCTTTTACATTCCTTCTTAAAATAAACAGTAGATTAATAAGAAAGAATTGTTTTTCTCAGATGGAACTTGGTTTAAACTATATTACACTTAAACTAAACGCAATATATTTTAATCAACTTAATTTACAATTTTCATCGTTCTTGTGTTATATTGAGCACTAAAGACCACATTATTTAGAATTTAAGGAATCTTATAATGTTTAATACACTGATGTACAAATACAAGCCAGATTTGACAAAAAAAAAAGCAAAAGTGTTTGTAAGGCGTCGTTTTACTCACCATAGAAGCACATTGTGTGTTGAATATAAGAAGAAAGAGAAAAATCATTATACTTTTATTATACTTCTATTATACTTTAACTTAGACAGGAATAAAAGGGACATTTACTGGAAGAAATGAAGTCAATTTGGGCTTTATACACATATTGAGACTATAAATAAAGCCGTCACATGAAGTTTAATCGCTTTATTTTACAATAGAACGACTTTTCCTCTGATATTTTGATGAGTTCACCTGACAGAAGCCCCTCCCCCTGACAGAAGCCCCTCCCCCTGACAGAAGCCCCTCCTCTTGACAGAAGCCCCTCCCCCCTGCGTGAATGGCGCGTTGGACGCGAATGAGACAAACTGTACACGCGAATGAATTTAATTGTTCAAGTGTCAAACTACACGCATGTGGCTCGTCAACACGCGAAAATTCTCGTCTGGTGTGAACGCAGCATTACACAATATGAAAAGAGGTCCCAAAGATATGTTTGTTATATTTTTTTATTTTCTTATGTTTTTTATATTTTGTTTATTTTCATGTTTTTTTTAGAAGTTTGTTATTTGTTTTATGATTTAGTTAATTTTTTATGTTTTTGTTATTTTTGTTTATGATTCTGATTTTTTAAATGTTTTTGTTTTATATATATGTATATATATATATATATATATATATATATATATATATAAATATATATATATATATATTTCTTTTTTTATGTTTTTGTTATTTTATTTATGTTTTTGTTATATATATTTATTTTTTTAATTTTTAATTTTTAATTTTTTTGTTATTTGTTTAAATATTTTTGTAATGTTTTTGTTATATATATATATTTTTTTATGATTTTGTTATTTTGTTTATATATATAACAAAAACATTTAAAAAAAATCATAAACAAATAACAAAAAAATTAAAAATTAAAAATTTGTTATATATATTTTTTTTTAATTGTTTTTATGTTTTTGTTACGTTTTTATTTTGTTTTTTAAGTTTTTTATGTTTTTGTTATATATATATATATATATATATATATATATATATATATGTATGTATATATATTTTATGTTTTTGTTATTTCTTTATGATTTTGTTGTTTTTTATGTTTTTGTTATGTATATTTTTTATGTTTTTGTTATATATATATATATATATATATATATATATATTTCTTTTTTATGTTTTTGATATTTTTCTTATTTTTTTATGTTTTTGTTATTTTGTTTATGTTTTTGTTTTATATATATATATATATATATATATATATATATATATATATATTATGTTTTTGTTATTTGTTTATGATTTTTTTATGTTTTTGTTATATATATATTTTTTATGTTTTTGTAGTTTTGTCTTTTTTTTCCTATTTTGTTTTTTTAATGTTTTTGTTATATATATTTTTTTTATGTTTTTGTTATTTTGTTTATGTTTTTGTTATATATATATATATATATCTATTTTCATGTTTTTGTTATTTGTTTATGATTTTGTTTTTTTTTATATTTTTGTTATATATATTTTTTTATGTTTTTGTTATTTTGTTTATGTTTTTGTTATATATATCTATTTTGTTGGTTTTGTTGTTTGTTTATAATTTTGTTGTTTTTTTATGTTTATGTTATATATCTTTTTTTATATTTTTGTTATTTGTTTATGATTTTGTTTTTTTTTACGTTTTTGTTATACATATTTTTTTATGTTTTTGTTATTTTGTTTATTTTTTTGTTATATATATATATATATATATATATATATATATATATATATATATATATATATATATATATATATGTTTTTGTTATTTATTTATGATTTTGTTGTTTTTTTATGTTTTTGTTATATATCTTTTTTATGTTTTTGTTATTTTATATATATATTTTATGTTTTTGTTATTTTATATATCTATTTTTATGTTTTTGTTATTTATGTATGATTTTGTTTTTTTTTTATGTTTTTGTTACATATATATTTTTTATGTTTTTGTTATTTTGTTTATGTTTTTGTTATATATATATATCTATTTTTATGTTTTTGTTATTTGTTTATGATTTGTTGTTTTTTTATGTTTTTGTTATATATCTTTTTTTATGTTTTTGTTATTTTGTTTATGTTTTTGTTATATATATCTATATCTATTTTTATGTTTTTGTTATTTGTTTATGATTTGTTGTTTTTTTATGTTTTTGTTATATATCTTTTTTTATGTTTTTGTTATTTTGTTTATGTTTTTGTTATATATATCTATATCTATTTTTATGTTTTTGTTATTTGTTTATGATTTGTTGTTTTTTTATGTTTTTGTTATATATCTATTTTTATGTTTTTGTTATTTGTTTATGATTTGTTGTTTTTTTATGTTTTTGTTATATATCTTTTTTTACGTTTTTGTTATTTTGTTTATGTTTTTGTTATATATCTTTTTTTATGTTTTTGTTATTTTGTTTATGTTTTTGTTATTTTATATATATATGTTATTTTTTTGTGCACGGGACATTATGCCATGTTGTCATGTCAGGATCAGTTGAAGTGCATTGCCATGTTTGGTGTCTGTAATCCTGTTTATGTGTCACTCACGTCAGTGTTATCAGTCGGTGCTTGTGAGCTTGTCGGTTCTCTGTGTTCAGTCGGTGGTTCTTGTGTGCTTTTGTGGGTGTGTTCCAAAGACACTTGTCGTTTTAAGGGTGATAAGGTTGAGAAGGTTGATAGTTGTCTTGGTGATTGTCTATAGGGTTGTAGGTGTGATTGTCTTGATATATTTCGTTGTGATTTGTTGTCCGTCCTTTTGGAAGACATGGCGTCTTCTTTATGACCATAGTAATGCTTTAATCTCATGTATGTACGAAACTCTGCAGCTGAACACAGCACATCGTCATTTCCGTCTATTAATCCTTGTTTCAGGACCACTTCTCTGTTTACAGGACGTTTGAAGAAATGACGGAGATGTGGATCATGTAGGGCATTATAGTCAAACCTCGTGTTTTTCCTTTCAAGGTCATCTAAATTAAAGTCGGCTCGCACAGGCCAGAGACTTTCTCCTAACTTCCCTCTGCTACACTGCATTGTGACATCTCTCGAGACGAACACTTTAGGTCCAGGTTTGTGATAAACATTAAAGTCCAGTCTGGTCTTAACGTCTGTCAGCTTCTTCTCGGACGCCATGATTCAGACCTTGCACGCTGCAGTCACATAATTACATCTCTCGCGCGCTACGACTATAGATTTATCCCCTTAAGTAACATTTCAACAACAATCTCGACGACGGTAACATTTCCAGAAATAGAAATCATGACAGATTGAATCACACGATTGTTTATTATAAACATTACAACCCAAACCGAAACATTTCGCACAAGTTTGGTTCTCTATGATCGAGAAAAACAACCCAAAACAGCAAGAAAGCGCCCGGTGAACCTAGCTCATTAAATATGCAAGAATCAGCCAATAGGAAGCCGCCAAACGCAAAACCGCAACTATTCTTATTTTCTCGCTTTCTTGAACCGCAAGTTTGTTGCAATGACAACATAAAGTGGTTTTCTAGTACAATAAAGCGCATTTATTAATAATATAAGAGAGTTCTGCTGTATTTTGGCCTTATTAGTGACTTCTCCATTGAGCTCCATGTATTTGATGTAACGGTCATTTAAGCGTCAATAAACAAAACCAAAAACTCTTTATACATTTTCATCGTTCTTGTGTTATATTGAGCACTAAAGACCACATTATTTAGGATTTAAGGAATCTTATAATGTCTAATACACTGATGTACAAATACAAGCCAGATTTGACACAAAAAAAGCAAAAGTGTTTGTAAGGCGTCGTTTTACTCACCATAGAAGCACATTGTGTGTTAAATATAAGAAGAAAGAGAAAAAAAGAGTTTTTCTTTTAATAAATCAGTTTTCTGATGATAGTGATATGCTGTGTGTTGTCATTCACAACAATACAATAACAATGACTTTATAACTGTAAATTAACAATCATTTATAGATGTGTTAAGGCTATATAGACAAGTCCAGACATGAATTAATTTATATTTTTTTGGAAAAGTGCATATAAATATAAACTTTAGTTAAAATAAACCACTGATGGACAAAAGTTCACCAGAGCACAACAGTCCAATCTTATCTACGGTACAATAGCCATCACTATCTTTGCACATCAAGAAATCAATCTGCAATATAATATTCAAATGTTCTTCTCGATCTGTCCCATCAGTACAACCTTACACACGGCAATAATTAAACATTCTCCTTGACCACGTTCGGGATATACTTCAGTGTTTGTGCTGTGTTGTGATGCGGAGTGCCTCCAACTTGGCGACTTCCGTTCTGATGACGCGCCGTGAAAACCCTCTATTATTTTCTGGAATATTCATTAATCAAATCATCAATTCAATCAAAGATTGACACTAGGACAATCAATGTAGACATCACCTTCCCAATATAAGTGCTATTAAATATTTCTTCTCCTAAAAAAATACGAAATATACAGAATTATATCAAAATCGGACAATATATTAGGTATACCAAATGTTAATTGTTAATCTATCGCCCCTGATGCCGCCTTCTGGACACAAATCTTCAACTTATACACTATAAAGTACTTCATAGATTTCACTTTACTGGACGAACATTATTTGAATGCCCACAATGTAAACAAAACACCCTGACACCAATCTTCAAGCCATGTGGCATTGCACCCCAGTTTAAGAATTTTTGGATTTGTCACTGTCACTATCCAACCATATGGGATTTCACATCCCATTGACTCCCTCCCTTGTATATTAGGGGATACATTTATAATTCACTCAAACAACACAGATTGTAAATTACTTTTAGCAGCTCTTACTATCGGGAAGAAAACTATACTCATGAACTAGAAATAAAGGAATACCATACATATTACATAATAAAAAACTTAATAACAGACTACATCTGCACGGAAAACCTGTCAACTTCCACTCAAAATACAATAGAATTGAACCCCTCTTTGTTATCTCTTATAAACTTCCATCAATCATGAATCCGTTGACCCTGTTTGACACCTTTTATCAATATCTACATTAGATTTTTTTTTTCTTGTTAAGTTATACTTCCAACGCCAAAACCCACGGGAACATAACCGTGACGAGGAAAATCGGCGTAACCACGCCGGCCACATACACGCCAGGGGGACGAGAGGACTGATCTGCTTCACTGTACCTGGGGAGGGTGGTTCTGTGGCTGCCGGGTCCAGGGTCCAGCCAGGATTGTCCTGGGGGACACTGGGACCCAATTTACGTGCCGAGTACCGCTGCCCAACGCACCATCCTGCGGTACTCGCGTTTCCGCAAGCCGTGCACCGTCTAGAAGAGAGTGAACTCGGCAACTTTGGCCTGGGGGAGGATTTGTTCTTTCTTTAACCACATAGGGTGGCCCTGAAGAGGGCCGTTGTGGTAGTGGAACGGGGCAGGAACCGTTCCAGATGTTATCTACTCGTCCAGGCTGGGTCCGTCAGGAGCGCTTCCTGGCACGTTTGCGAGGAGGCTGCTGTATGTATCTTTAGGACCCATAATGGTGATTTAATGTTATTTGTATTTTTTGTTGTAACCGGGACCTATGAGCAACTGGTAAATATTGTAAATATTGAAATATGTCGAAGTAAATTTGCCATTTTGCAGAGGGTTAATTCCCTTCATCCGCAGTCAGTTCCTCAACTCACCATCAGTGTCGCCAAACTGATTTGTCTTCAAAATGTGCGTACGCATGGGTCAGAGTTTGCGTGTAGGTGCGCATATTTTCACGTCAAGTTTTTCTTTATAAATCCCAACTTTTGCGCAGGAACTGGCGTACGTATGTTTTCAGCTCCGTTTTGTGCGTACGCAAGCTTTATAAATGAGGCCCCAGAGCATTCTGTCAAAAGCTTTTAAAGGTAAAAGAAAAGTTTCCAATGAGAGACCAAATCTTGACAAATCTGTCAGTGGTCAATTCAGAGAACCCAGATGATGTGAAACCAGAGCAAATTTTGACTTTGGCAGAAAGATCTCCAAATGTGATGAAGGTAGATGCTAGAGAACAACTCAATTTGGAAATCCTGAATTATGTCTCAACTAACCCGGAAGCACTGGTACCAAAGGACAAGAATTTACCAGTTGATAAGTTCTGGTAAAAGCTGTAGATGCTGTCCAAAGGAAGATCTGTGATCTCAGGGCAGTTGAGATTTAGGGAGATCAGTCAGCTGATGAAGGTGCTATCGGTGCTGCCAGATTCTAACTGTGATGTGGAAAGGTTTGTGGGGGAGTGCTTCAGGATACATCCCTGAAATGACTTTTTGCAGGTTGGGATGTCTGTTTACGTATTTAAGGTAAACTTCACACGCGAAAATTTCATTAAGAAATAAAATTTCACATTACAAGCTATTAATTACTCTTTAATTTAATGATTTAATTTCCTTTTACAAGCACGTCTTTGACACAATGGCCCACCCTGTTCATATTAGGCGCTAACTGATAATTCGTTCATTTATTTTTTTCACTTACTACATTTATCAAAATTGACACCTGGTTAAAAACGTCGACAAAGTCTAGATGCCGAGAATGATTTGAGAGTAAAACTGTCATCCATTACCCCGAATTTTGATGATCTGTGTGCAAACATGCAGGCCCAGCCATCTCACTAAAATAAGTTAGTAATCAGTTGTATTTTTAACAGATTTTTTTATGTTTTTTAATCTACAGTGAATATTTGTATTTAGTTATTGCAATTAAAAATAAGAAGTTTAACCAGAGTGAAGGGTGGGGGTGCTTGACAGGTGTCAAACACTAAAAAGAGGTGCATGCTGCAAAAAGTTTGGGAACCCCTGCTCTAGACCCTTTAAGGAGCAGCCCTCCAGAAGTGAAGACTCCCGAGTTCACTGGGTTCCAATATGCAGACGTTTGGATCGCTCATGGCAAAGAAAGCAATGTAATCTCCTGTGACAATTTTTCTTTATTTTAAACATTTAGACATGTATACATATATAGTAAATTCATGCATATATGAATATGATGTTTTTAATAGAGAAGTGCACGTCATGCACATGTGAGTGTGATTGTGAAGTTAGTAGTGTGTCTATGGGGAGATCTTTGGTTGAGTGTGTGTGTGTGTGTGTGTGTGTGTGTGTGTGTGTGTGTGTGTGTGTGTGTGTGTGTGTGTGTGTGTGTGTGTGTGTTTGCGTGCGTGCGTGCATGTGTGCGTTTGTGGGTGTGTGTCAATGCATGTATGTATGTGTGTGTGCGTGAATGCGCGCGTGTGTGTGTGTGCGTGTGTTCATTCATATGTGTGTTCGCCTACATTTGATTATGTTTATGTGATGTATTTTAAGTGATGTTCATTTCTTTACATCACAGCAACAGATTCAGGAACGACACACACACACACACACACACACACACACACACACACACACACACACACACACACACACACACACACACACACAAAATATTTTGGTGTAAGGAAGACTTCAGTATTTTTTACATAATCCTTTTTAAAATAAACAGTTTATTTATAAGAAATAATTTTTTTTTGTGATTGTAATTGATTTAATTGGTTTTGATTTGAGAATAGTTTAATTAATACAGTGGTTTATACAACACTTAAACAAAACCCAATATATTTTAGGCATAAATAAAAAGAATTATTTTTTTGTGATTGTAATTGATTGTAATTGGTTTTTATTTAAGAATATTTAAATCAATACAGTGGTTTATATTACACTTAAACTAAACCATTCAATAAATTTTAGTCATTAATAAAAATAATTTTTATTTTTTGTGAGAGGAATTGATTTAATTAGTTTTAACTATATTACACTTTTTTACAGTAGTTTTAACTCTTAAACTAAACCCTAAAGTTAATTTGCTCGTGTTTAAATTTCTTATTAAAATAAACAGTAGATTAATAGGAAAGAATTGTTATTTTTTCTGACGGAACTTGGTTTAAACTATATTACACTTAAACTAAACACAATATATATTAATCAACTTAATTTACAGTAGCTTACTAAAGTGTGCGACGAGTGTAGTAGTGTGTGTTTGTGTGTCCCAGGGTTATATCAGTAGTGTGTTCGTACAGAACTGTCACAGGATAAGTTCCAAATAAAAGTTGATCATTCCTTTGCTCTAGACCCTTTAATGAGTAGTTTTAACTCTTATGCTGCGTTCACACCAGACGCGAATAGCGTGTCAGGCGCGAGTGATTTACATGTTAAGTAAATGCAGAGACGCGTCAGGCGCGAGGAGATTTCCTGCGGCGCGTTTCACGCGAAATCGCGTGAGTTGAAAAAATTTAACTTTGGCGAAGTTAAATTTAACCAATCAGAAGCTTTCTTTATCTCAAACAAACATGGAGGAGAAAATCATCAGGGCTTTATGTGGAAACACAGAGCTTTATAAATCCACATTATACTTTTATTATACTTTAACAAAGACAGGGATAAAAGTGATATTTACTGGAAGAAATTTAGTGAAGAAAAAAATATTTTTTTACTCAAATTGAGCTTTATACACATATTGAGACTATAAATAAAGCCTTCATATGAAGTTTAATCACTTTATTTTAAAATAAAAAGACTTTTCCTCTGATAAATGGATGAGTTCCCCTGACAGAAGCCCCTCCCCCTGCGTGAATGGCGCGTTAGATGCGAATGTTGCAAATTGTACACGCGGCAAACTACACGCGAAAATTCGCGCGGCAACACGCGAAAATTCGCGTCTGGTGTGAACGCAGCATTAAGCTAAACCCATCAGTTAATTTGCTCTTTTACATTCCTTCTTAAAATAAACAGTAGATTAATAAGAAAGAATTGTTTTTCTCAGATGGAACTTGGTTTAAACTATATTACACTTAAACTAAACGCAATATATTTTAATCAACTTAATTTACAATTTTCATCGTTCTTGTGTTATATTGAGCACTAAAGACCACATTATTTAGAATTTAAGGAATCTTATAATGTTTAATACACTGATGTACAAATACAAGCCAGATTTGACACAAAAAAAAGCAAAAGTGTTTGTAAGGCGTCGTTTTACTCACCATAGAAGCACATTGTGTGTTGAATATAAGAAGAAAGAGAAAAATCATTATACTTTTATTATACTTCTATTATACTTTAACTTAGACAGGAATAAAAGGGACATTTACTGGAAGAAATGAAGTCAATTTGGGCTTTATACACATATTGAGACTATAAATAAAGCCGTCACATGAAGTTTAATCGCTTTATTTTACAATAGAACGACTTTTCCTCTGATATTTTGATGAGTTCACCTGACAGAAGCCCCTCCCCCTGACAGAAGCCCCTCCCCCTGACAGAAGCCCCTCCCCCTGACAGAAGCCCCTCCCCCTGACAGAAGCCCCTCCCCCTGCTTGAATGGCGGTTGGACGCGAATGAGACAAACTGTACACGCGAATGAATTTAATTGTTCAAGTGTCAAACTACACGCATGTGGCTCGTCAACACGCGAAAATTCTCGTCTGGTGTGAACGCAGCATTACACAATATGAAAAGAGGTCCCAAAGATATGTTTGTTATATTTTTTTATTTTCTTATGTTTTTTATATTTTGTTTATTTTCATGTTTTTTTTAGAAGTTTGTTATTTGTTTTATGATTTAGTTAATTTTTTATGTTTTTGTTATTTTTTGTTATTTTTGTTTATGATTCTGATTTTTTAAATGTTTTTGTTTTATATATATGTATATATATATATATATATATAAATATATATATATTTCTTTTTTTATGTTTTTGTTATTTTATTTATGTTTTTGTTATATATATTTATTTTTTTAATTTTTAATTTTTAATTTTTTTGTTATTTGTTTAAATATTTTTGTAATGTTTTTGTTATATATATATATTTTTTATGATTTTGTTATTTTGTTTATATATATAACAAAAACATTTTAAAAAAATCATAAACAAATAACAAAAAAATTAAAAATTAAAAATTTGTTATATATATATTTTTTTAATTGTTTTTATGTTTTTGTTACGTTTTTTTATTTTGTTTTTTAAGTTTTTTATGTTTTTGTTATATATATATATATATATATATATATATATATATATATATATATATATATATGTATGTATGTATATATATTTTATGTTTTTGTTATTTCTTTATGATTTTGTTGTTTTTTATGTTTTTGTTATGTATATTTTTTATGTTTTTGTTATATATAAATATATATATATATATATATATATTTCTTTTTTATGTTTTTGATATTTTTCTTATTTTTTTATGTTTTTGTTATTTTGTTAATGTTTTTGTTTTATATATATATATATATATATATATATTATGTTTTTGTTATTTGTTTATGATTTTTTTATGTTTTTGTTATATATATATTTTTTATGTTTTTGTAGTTTTGTCTTTTTTTTCCTATTTTGTTTTTTTAATGTTTTTGTTATATATATTTTTTTATGTTTTTGTTATTTTGTTTATGTTTTTGTTATATATATATATATATATATATATATATATATATATATCTATTTTCATGTTTTTGTTATTTGTTTATGATTTTTTTTTTTTTATATATTTTTGTTATATATATTTTTTTATGTTTTTGTTATTTTGTTTATGTTTTTGTTATATATATCTATTTTGTTGGTTTTGTTGTTTGTTTATAATTTTGTTGTTTTTTTATGTTTTTGTTATATATATCTTTTTTTATATTTTTGTTATTTGTTTATGATTTTGTTTTTTTTTACGTTTTTGTTATACATATTTTTTTATGTTTTTGTTATTTTGTTTATTTTTTTGTTATATATATATATATATATATATATATATATATATATATATATATGTTTTTGTTATTTATTTATGATTTTGTTGTTTTTTTATGTTTTTGTTATATATCTTTTTTATGTTTTTGTTATTTTATATATATATTTTATGTTTTTGTTATTTTATATATCTATTTTTATGTTTTTGTTATTTATTTATGATTTTGTTGTTTTTTTATGTTTTTGTTACATATATATTTTTTATGTTTTTGTTATTTTGTTTATGTTTTTGTTATATATATATCTATTTTTATGTTTTTGTTATTTGTTTATGATTTGTTGTTTAATCATCACAATAAAACATCATTAAAACACAGTTATACAGACATTTATCAGTATTTCTGCTTAAATTCATGCCCTGACTGAACTGTACAAGAAATTAAAAGACACAAGATTCAATACATGAAGTGTCAGGAGTTCAGGAGTTGAACTGTTCAGTTATAAATAAATACAACATTTTACAGCAAAGTTGAATTACATCACAATATTTTATATTAACTTAATTTATGTGGCATTGATGTTTTTCATTTGATGAATCATTCCAAAGCCTATTAATCCTAAACTTACCTTTGGTCTCATTTTACATTTTAAAGGATTCAATAAATATTTCAAACCAGAAAAGATCAGAACTTTAAATCAGAATATACGGATATTGATCCAGTACAATAAAAGAATAATAAAACAACACCCGATGCCCCAACAACTACATTTCACTTAAACAAAACTCAATTGATCTCATTAAAAACCTTCATTCCCGAAATAAACTGATAAGAAACAGATTTAAGACATCGGGACAAATAGAAATACTTCTTATTACCAAAACAGACTTTTATATATGTTAATAATACTAAACAAATCGAGACTAAAACTTGAATCATGTTCATCAATAAATAAACACTAACACAAAAAATATAATAAAAAAACCGAGCGTATTGATTTAGTTCAGTGAGTCAGTTTTAACTCAACCCGCTGATCGAAGTTTATTCAAATATTTACTTAAGACGTTACGCTTCAACTACACTTAAGAGTGCAATCCAAACATAACAACGTGTAAATTATAACTTTATGCTATTTATGGCACAACTAAAACCGAGCTGGCAGATTAAACCCGCTCCACATATAAGAGCCTGGAATGAATGTCAGTCAAACGGAATTGTTGACAACTGGCCTTTAGTTTCTCCATCTTAAACTGTTTTGTAACATTCTAAGATTTGATGAACATCATAGAGGTTTAATATCAGGTACAGACTACAGCAGCAGTGAATCTGAAAGGCATTTGTGTCCATCTGTGTGTATAAATTCAAAGTGTCTCAGGACTATCGCATATGTCTCAATGAACACGCTCAGGCTGGCCAATGTCTGCGGTGATGTTGATGTAGAGAGGTTCTCTGTTGATGGACACAATGTTATAGGAACAGGTATTTAAACTGTCCTTCTTCCACGTTTGAGGAGTGCGGCGTAACAGAAATATCCTGCAAAGACAAACATCAGGAAATTTCATCACCTAACAGGTTCATTGAGGCTTTCTGCACTTAAAGATAAACTTTTAAGACCATTTTAATGCACACTTATATTAAGATCAAATCAGTGTCTGACATACTTATATTCTTGCACAGTTTTCTGCATTTACCATATTTAAATGTAATTGACCTTCTTCCCAAATTCAAACATATAATGCAATGTTTTAATGCAATGTTTAAATGTTTGAATGCTAGAGTACTGGGATCCTCGAGTATGAAGACGTAGACGGGCAATTCCAGTGCTATGGATGTGACATTTTGCCTTATGGACATGGCCTAAAGATGCTCTCAGCAGGGCTCTAGACTGTGACATATTGCTTGCATGTTGAGAGACTTTTTTTCAAGTTCATATGACCAGTTTTTCTTAATGGTTGCACTACCAAAGGATGCGACTACCAAAGTGCTCAAAATTTTGCATTTTAGAAATGTAATGTGCAATAATGTTATATTGTGCACATAGAATTTACAGTAACTTCATTTTGTCTTTCCTCCCTCATTAATTTGCCTGTCTGCCAATGTCCCTGGGCCTAATAGATGTAATGTGCAGGTGTATTTTAATACTGATATGAATTGGAAAGACCATCAGAGTGATGCGTTTAATCTTGCAACATAAATAAACCTTTTTACCTGAATAAATAACCTGATGAATAACTTTTAAAGGAATTGCCTGGCTGAGATAACTTAAACGAGAGTGCTATTTACTGCTATGCCCTGGCCGGGTTTAAAGATATGGGCTGGAGCGCTGTTTGGTTTAGAAAAGTGGTAGTGTGAGCACAAAAAAACGTGCAGCGGTACAATACAGTAAGCATGAAGTCAATTATGCTACAACAAATCCTCCGTGAAGTTCAGCTGTCAGTGTTAAACGCATTTAAAACAAACATCACTATTACATGCAGACATGCGTCACCAAGCTCAAAACTACTTTAACCAAATATTAGATTTATAATGCAGTGCTCTTTATCACAAATGGCTTTATGATATTACAGTGCATGAAGTTGATTTAAGACGATACAGAGGTTCGACTGGGATAGTTTGAGTACTGTGTGAGTAAAAGACTGTAACATTAAATACTTCTTATTTCTGACTGAAGGTCAAAACACATTTCCATGATGAAAAAAGACTTCAACCTTTAGGTATCTCGCACACCAAAAACGTTAAATAATAAACTGCTTTCTACTCTAGATATTTCTTAATAAAATCTGACATAGAAGTTGTAAACGTACGTTACTGATTATTAGATCTTTAAGGGACAGCAGCATTACATAGATGTGTTTTCTTGGTGCTGCATGAATAATCCTAATCGCAATAGGGTTGTGTGCCATTGCGATTATAGGAAATGAACAAAGGCATTCGTTAACATAAAAAGACATTCATTCTTAGAGCTTTCTAGCTGTTTTTATGCCGAAAATATTACTTTTATCATTATAGATTCAACTTTACCTACAATTTATTTTTACTTAAATTGTATGTTATTTTAAAGAAAAAAGGATGTAGGGAACTAAAGCATTCGTTATGATCCGCTCCTAAGATCGTTTTTATATCACAAACACAACGCAAAATGTCAAGTCCATAACTCTGGAATTGCCTTCATAGAACATGTAATGTTCATGTCATGAAAGACAAGTCTGTTATTTTGATGTAGCACCCTGCTAAATTTATTTGATGTTTATTTTATGGTCTGTTAACAAATACAGTATCTTGAAATATGGGCCAGTTAAATTGCCCTGGTGTGTAATAAGTTTTTGTATTATTACACGTGTTAATTCAGTTGTAAATAGAGATGTTAACATATTATTTTTCTTTTGTGAGTAACCTTTGAACTCTCTGTCAAATTTTTTTTTTCGTATTGGATGGCCAGGTGTCAGTTTCATTAGTTATCCAATCAGTTCCATTCATAGAGCAGTGTAACAGCCTACCGGATTGTCGAGGGGGGCGGGATTAAAAAAAGTACGAGAAGAAAGACGGAGAGATTGCTACGAGCTAGCTGTAAGTTCTGTGTGATTTATACATTGCTGTTCATCGATGTTGAGAACCAGTGTGGTATTCTTCTTGAGTTTTTGAAGGTGCTACACTCTTAAAATGGGAAAGTGAGTGCTAGTTTGGAGCTGTTTGAATCTACAACGGAGATTCGGATGAAGTGAAACTACTGCTTACTAAACATGTGTGAACTGCAGCGCGCATAGCCACGTGTGGACTGCCTGAAATCCAATTTGCCACCGAGTTCTGAGCAAGTGTGCATCAGAGACTGCCATCCATGTTGCTGCAATAGATGTGCTCGAGATTCGTGCGGCAGGCCAGAGATGTCTGTGTTTTTCACACAGACGGACAGAATTTCAGGACGGGTTTTCTTCATCGTGTATCTCACCACTAGATTAAACGGTTTGAACCAGAATGGTCATGTTAATTTTTCTGTCACAGAGGAACTGTGAGTACAGACAATATTTTTTTTTTCCAATTGAGCTCCAACAAGCGCGCCAACGTTGTGATGTCACTAAACTGAGACATTTAGTAGGGAAAAAAACCCCGGGGTATTGTTAACTGTCATTTAATTTGCACATGAGAACATTTTGAAAGGTTAACTTACCAAGTTCTGAAGAAAATATATATAAATACATTTTGAGTTTAACTTTCAATCTTTGTGGTCTGATATTTAAGGGTGTGTGTAATTGAAATGTGATTTTTGGGATTTCAGTTTATTTATGGTTTGCAAATATGGGTTATAGTGGCTAAGTTAAATATATATGTGCATGGGAGTTTATGCTCACAGTGAAAACAAACGAACACAGTATAGCTTTATTTCAGCTAACCAGGCCTCTCTACACTTTAGTCAGAGTTTCGTGCCCGAAGTTTTAGTTGTTATATGTAAATCCTGATTTTAAATTCTAGTAATCTCTCACCAATTCATTTCCCCATGCACATACCAAATCCTAAAAAAAAAAAAAAACAAATGGAATTGTGAGAAGGGTTACATTGATATTACACAATTGCATCAACAAGAATATTATTTGCAATGCAGAAGTACTACTACTCGGTTTCGTTGTGTTGCACCGATGTTTTCATATAGGCCATTACATTATTTGCTCCTCTATCCAAATGACTGCAATGTACCTATGATCTTGGTAAAGCCTGGCTTGGGAAAAAAAGGAACAGTTGGGGAGCCAATTGTCCTCTGACCAAATGAACCAACAACGACTGACAATGAGGAATGATGAGGTCGGTATTGGCTTTGTGTTACTATTATTTATTCTCATGTGCTACGAAAAATAAGGACTTGACAACACCATGTTTAAGATGTTGTGCTAAGCAATTGGTATTTCATCCCCGATAACTATCATTGGGACAATCTCTCTCTCTCTCTCTCTCTCTCTCTCTCTCTCTCTCTCTCTCTCTCTCTCTCTCTCTCTCTCTCTCTCTCTCTCTCTCTCTCTCTCTCTCTCTCTCTCTCTGTCTCTGTCTCTGTCTCTGTCTCTCTCTCGTCTCTCTCTCTCTGGTCTCTCTCTCTGGTCTCTCTCTCTGGTCTCTCTCTGGTCTCTCTCTCTCTCTGGTCTCTCTCTCTCTGGTCTCTCTCTCTGGTCTCTTTCTCTGGTCTCTCTCTCTCTCTGGTCTCTCTCTGGTCTCTCTCTGGTCTCTCTCTCTCTCTCTCTCTCTCTCTCTGGTCTCTCTCTCTCTGGTCTCTTTCTCTGGTCTCTCTCTCTCTCTGGTCTCTCTGGTCTCTCTCTGGGCTCTCTCTCATATATAAGATGCGATCTGAACCTAGGTCTCGTGCCCCCCCTCCCATGTTCCACCTTATGTTTGTATTAAGCAGCTTCTGTTTTGTTATTGCTGTCCTGCTGTGTACATTCTGTACATTCTGAGAAACGATTAAACTCTTCAAATATCTCTAAATACTCAATCAGCTAGATCAAATCTGCTATACTTTCACTTCATTCCACCAGTTTGGACATGACATTCCATACACCACCACTTCCTCTGTGTACTGATCATATCAAATATCTAGGAATTATTGTTTCCCCCAGACTTTCAGAGCTGTTTGGACTCAATTACATTTCACTACTTAAAACTATAGACGAGGTCTTCAATGCCGGATGAACCTACCACTATCTATTATGGGCAGAATATCAGTAAAAAAAAATGACTATACTCCCTTAATTACATTTACATTTACATTTAGTCATTTAGCAGACACTTTTATCCAAAGCGACTTACAATAGTCGAGGAGACAATGAAGCGGTAAATAGCCGGTACAACAATAGGTCAACAAGTGCTACAACAATGCTACCAAGTTACACAGAGAGAGAAGTTGCAAAAGGTTATTTATTTTTTTTTGATAGAGTGAGTAGGTTAGAAAAGAAGTGAGTTAGTGAGTTAGGTGTAGCCGGAAAAGATGAGTTTTTAGGAGTTTTTTGAAGATCGAGTCTGACAAGCGTGAAGCCAGAGGCAGATCGTTCCACCATCGAGGAACTGAAGCAGAGAACGTTCGAGAGAGAGATTTCTTACCCTTTTGAGCTGGCACCACAAGTCTCAGCTCATTTGCGGAGCGCAGAGATCTTGAGGGTCTATATCTTTGCATTAGTGAGTTAAGGTAAGTGGGTGCTGAACCGGTGGTGGTCTTGTAGGCAATGAGAAGACATTTAAATTCAATGCGAGCTGCTACCGGAAGCCAATGTAGTTTTATGAAGAGAGGTGTTACATGGGTCCTTTTTGGTTCCTTGAACACCACTCTTGCCGCTGCATTTTGAATCATCTGCAGAGGTTTAGTTGTGCACATCGGGAGTCCAGCAAGCAGCGCATTGCAGTTATCTAGCCTTGACAGGACCAGAGCTTGAACCAGAATTTGTGTGGAGTGTTCTGTGAGAAACTGTCTGATCTTCCTGATGTTGTTAAGCATGAATCTGCAGAATCTGATAGTCGCGGCAACATGATCTGTGAAGTTGAGCTGATCATTGATGATTACTCCCAAGTTTCTCGCAGACCTGAAGGGCACAATGGTTGATGCTCCTAGTTGGATAGAGAGATCGTGACGAGTCTTCGGGTCGGCAGGGATGACAAGAAGTTCCGTTTTCGCAAGGTTAAGTTGTAGGCGGTGTTGCTTCATCCAGAGGGAGATGTCGCTCAGACATGCTGAGACTCGGGTCGAAATCGTCTGATCTTCCGGATGAAACGCAAGGTGGAGTTGCGTGTCATCCGCATAACAGTGGTAGGAGAAGCCATGCTTACGAATGACTGATCCCAGTGATGTCACGTAGATCGAGAAGAGCAACGGACCAAGAACTGAGCCCTGAGGTACACCGGTGTCAAGATGTTGCGGTTCTGAAACTTTACCTCCCCACGAAACCTTGAAGGATCTACCCGAGAGGTAGGATACGAACCATTGGAGAGCCTTGTCGGAGACGCCCATTTCCTTGAGAGTCGAAAGGAGAATACTGTGGTTAACGGTGTCAAAAGCAGCGGATAAGTCTAGCAGGATGAGAACGGATGACATGGAGGCCGCCCTTGCCAGTCGTAGGTCTTCAACAACTGAGAGCAGAGCTGTCTCTGTAGAATGTCCTTTCTTGAAGCCTGACTGGTTGCTGTCCAAGAGGTTGTGATGAATAAGATAGGCCGAGAGTTGATCTGAGACGACACGTTCCAGGGTCTTTCCGATGAAGGGCAGTAGAGAGACTGGTCTGTAGTTCTCTAGAAGTGCGGAATTCAGCAAGGGTTTCTTCAACAGCGGGGTGATCCGGGCTTCTTTGAAAGCAGTAGGAAATGTGCCAGAGTTGAGCGATGAGTTGATGATGTGAGTAATTGCAGGAATGACTGAAGGAGAGATGTCTTGCAGGAGATGGGTGGGGATGGGGTCCAGCGAGCAGGTAGTCGGGTGATTCAACACGATGATTCTCGCAGCGTCGTTTTCAGTCAACGGAGAGAAAGAGCGGAGGGAGGTGGTCAAAGGAGCCGGAATATGGTCCAGCGGTGGTGGAGCGGAGAACTGATTGCTGATAGCGGTGGTCTTCTTCACAAAGGAGGAAGCAAAGTCATCAGCTGTTAGGTCCGACGAGGGAGGGGGGGTGGGAGTACAGAGTAGAGCAGAGAAGGTCTTAAAGAGAGCGCGAGAGTCAGTTGAGCTGTTTACTTTTGCCTGGCAGAACTGAGTCTTAGCGACTGAGACATCCTCAGAGAAAGAAGAGAGAAGAGTTTGATAGAGAGAGAGATCTGCAGGGTCATTAGTTTGTGCCATTTTCTCTAGGCTGCCCTGAGCTTGGTTCTGTGTTCCCGAAGGACATCAGAGAGCCAAGATGTTGAAGGGTTGGCAAGGGCTGGTCCAGATGTAAGCGGGCATAAATTGTCCAAGCAGGATGTTAGTGTAGAGCATAGGAGGTGAGTGGCATTGTCAGTGCTAAGTAGAGCAAACTGATCAGGAGGAGGGAGCATAGAGTAAACAGCAGAGGATAGGGTGAGAGGAGAGAGCGTGTGTAGGTTACGCCTGAAGGTAACAAGGGAGGAAGGGGAAGGAGTGTCGGATGTTGTCACGTCGAGGTGAAGTGTGACGAGAAAATGATCGGATGTGTGCAGTGGTGTTACTTGAGTGTGATACGTAGAGCAGTAGCGTGTGTAGACAAGATCAAGTGTGTTACCGGACTTGTGGGTCGGCGACGTGGGCATGTGAGTGAGGTCAAACGATGCAGTGAGGTTGTGCATATCAGTAGCTGAGGATTTCTCCAGGTGGATGTTGAAATCTCCTAGGATCACAAGAGGTGTCCCATCCTCCGGAAACGATGACAGGAGAACATGGAACTCCTCTAGAAAATGTCCAAGCTGACCTGGAGGCCGATATACTAGCACGAGTGGATGAGTTATAGAAACTATGTGTGACTCAAAAGAGGTGTTGCCACCCGAAGGTGGAAGTGTTTTAAATCTCCATCCAGAAGGAAGAAGTAGACCAGTCCCCCCCCCCTCTACCAGAAGAGCGTGGGGTGTGGGAGAACGCATAGTTAGTAGAGAGGGCAGTGGGTGTTGTACTGTCTTCTGGTTTTATCCAGGTTTCAGTGAGTGCTAAAACCAAGAGACCAGAATGTTTAGCCATGGCAGGAATAAAGTCAGCTTTGTTGACAGCAGATTGGCAGTTCCACAAGCCTATAGGAATAGTGAGTGCAGAAGAGTTAGATATAGGGATGGCACGCAGGTTATCAGTGTAGCGTGTCCTACGACGAGACCCAGAGGCTTTACGAGTCTTAGTAACAGTGAGAATTTTGTGACACATGGTTAAGTGGCAAATAAAAGAGGAGAGGAAATGAGAATAAAGAAGAAGAAAAGAAGAGCTAAGAGCTAGTTCAGTAATTTAAGTACTTTGAACCAATAACGGAAGAAAGTGTTAAAAATGCAAGGAAAAATACAGAACTACAAAATTTGGAAAAATACAATAATACTCAGGTGCCCTGTCGGTGTCTCTGCTCGGTGGAGTCGCACAGGTAGAGTCGCTGGTCTTTACTCTCGTCGGTCTTAGTCACGCAGGTAGAGTCGCTGGTCTTTACTCTCGTCGGTCTTAGTCACGCAGGTAGAGTCGCTGGTCTTTACTCTCGTCTGTCTTAGTCACGCAGGTAGAGTCGCTGGTCTTTACTCTCGTCGGTCTTAGTCACGCAGGTAGAGTCGCTGGTCTTTACTCTCGTCGGTCTTAGTCACGCAGGTAGAGTCGCTTGTCTTTACTCTCGTCTGTCTTCACACGAGGAGGGCTGCACACGAGGGCTGACGCTCACGCTGATGCGTTAGCGCAGATACAACGCTTAAATACTCACTTAATTATGCAATCAGTGAAAAGAGCTGAATGCGCCTTGTAAATTATCACAACAATAGCCTCTATGGCCTGGCAATCATAAACCAATGGCTCTACCTGAAACCACAAATAGCTCTGCGATGACGAGTGCAACGGATTTGAACAATAACAATAACAATAACTTGATGGCTCTTTGTGGTACAGCAATGAATTTAACTAAAATAAAACAAATTAACACTTGCTCAATGAAACTAGGACTGTATTTCTATCTAATAGCTTACACTTTCGTTAGCAACAGGTTGTACTCACGCAACGGGTAATTCAGTAAACAATGTTGATAACGCAGATTCTCCTACAAGTGTACTCGAGCTGATCTACACGCTTCTCCTGACTTTACTGAGAGGTGACTCGGCTTAAATAATCAACCGGTCGCCGAATGCGCCTTGTAAATTATCACAACAATAGCCTCGATGGCCTGGCAATCATAAATCAATGGCTCTAACTGAAACCACAAATAGCTATAGTTTAAATATATATTAAACTATATATTTACAATGACACCAACACAAGCCACCATATCCTGTTTAAATCACTAGATTCAATCCTTACCAAATTTCACCAAGAATATGCTCCAAAATATATGGATTCAACCTATCTCGTCAGAAAGCACGGGGCTAGATGTTGAACAAACAATTTGTAAGGATATATTAATACTTATGATTTACCCTTCTACAATCAGACAATCAAAAAGCATCACTGTTTTAAAATGCCGACAACAGCAGCAGCTCTGCAAGCCTGGTGGAAATTCTATCAAATCACAAACTCCCCTCGCACACCATCTAAATACACCCAAATTTGGAATAAACCTGATCTAGAGCTTACAAGAAGCCACTCTATTTACGCACATGGGGAGAAAAGGGCATCGTACAACTTTATTATCTTTCATAATAATAACCTGGCTCCATTCTCCCACTTGGTTCAGAGATAAGGCATTAGAACCAATTATTTTCTGGAATATTCATTAATCAAATCATCAATTCAATCAAAGATTGACACTAGGACAATCAATCTAGACCTCGCCTTCCCAATATAATCGCTATTAAATATTGAAATATACACAATTATATAAAAATCGGACAATACATTAGGTATAACAAATGTTAAGTGTTAATCTATTGCCCCTGATGCCGCCTTCTGGACACAAATCTTCAACTTATACAATATAAAGTACTTCATAGATTTCACTTTACTGGACGAACATAATTTGAATGCCCACAATGTAAACAAAACACCCTTAACACCAATCTTCAAGCCATGTGGCATTGCACCCCAGTTTAAGAATTCTTGGATTTGTTACTGTCACTATCTAACCATATGGGATGTCACATCCCATTGTCTCCATCCCTTGTATATTAGGGGATACATCCATAATTCGCTCAAACAACACAGATTGTAAATTACTTTTAGCAGCTCTTACTATCGGGAAGAAAACTATAATCATGAACTAGAAATAAAGGAATACCATACATATTACATAATAAAAAACTTCTATATATGTAGTTCTATACAGACTACATCTCCACGGAGCCTTTCAACTTCCACTCAAAATAATACAATAGAATTGAACCCCTCTTTGTTATCTCTTATAAATCATGAATCCGTTGACCCTGCTTAATCCATTAACTTTAGAGCATATTCAATTTTTAATAGACAATTTCCCTAGTTTTAAATTGTAAAGTTGCTCACCAATGGATGAATCCCATGCAGGTCGACTGAAGACTTCTCTAAAGTGCTCATCAAAGCTGGAGTAAGACTGGATTACAGGGTTATTTTGGTAGAATCCGCCCATTGTAACGCTTTACTTTTTAACTGAGATATGGAAATGCCACCTTGGATCTCTCGGTTTGGGGACAGATGCGTTTGCTTTTACAGGACCAGCGAACATCGGAGGAGGAATCTGCAACAATTCTCTGCTGAGCCAGAGCTTGGCGCTGGTTTGGCCATGGGATTAGCGTGCACAGATTATTGCTGAGAAGTAGTGCTAATACAGTGGTTTACATTACACTTAAACAATACCCAATGTATTTTAGTCATTAATAAAAATGTGATTGTAATTTGTGATTGTAATTGATTTAATTGGTTTTTGTTTGAGAATATATTATTTAGGCGATCGCATCTTTCGCCAGAATGGTGGCGACCTCGTCCCGAATAACGGACGCGTCCCAACCTCGCACCGCGGTGAAAAGGACGGACCGGAACTTGGTCTGGCGAACTGGATCGCATAACCGAGATGGATAGTCCTCTCGAGCCACCGTGAGGAGGAACATCGGCGTAACCACGCGGGCCACCTGCACGCCGGCCACCTGCACACCAGGGGGACGAGAGGACTGATTTGCTTCACTGAACCCGGGGAGGGTGGTTCTGTGGCTGCCGGGTCCGGGGTCTGGCCAGGATTGTCCTGGGGGGACACCGGGACCGGAGCTGCCTGCAGAGTACCGCTGGCCAACGCGCCGTCCTGCGGAGGGCCCTGAGGACTTTTGCCTGGGGGAGGATTTGTTCTGTCTTTAACCACATAGGGTGGCCCTGAAGAGGGCCGTTGTGGAAGTGGAACGGGGCAGGAACCGTCCCAGATGTTATCCACTCCTCCAGACTGCTGACAGGTCCCCACCGCCTGCTTCCTTGGGCCGGCTTCCCACGGGGCGCTGGCTGTGTATGGGGCGCTCTAACCGAGGGCAGGACCGAGGAAGGGCGTGGCTGTTTGGGAGCAGCAGGAGTTTGGGGCCGGGGCTGACCTCGGGCCGGCCGGACTCCTATGACACAAGAAATGTTGCATCGCCTCCTTCTGCTGCTGCACTGCGGAGAACTGGTGGGTAAAGTCCTGCACAGTGTCTCCAAACAGCCCCTCTTGCGCAATGGGTGCGTCGAGAAAGCATGCTCGGCTGTGTGGGCTCTCGCCACTAGAGACGAGGAAACCTACACGCTTTGGAGGGGAGCTTGGGTCGATCCCTCCAGGAAGCTGCAGTTTGCGGACACAGATGTGCGCTCCGCTGGAGGAAGGTCGACATAGCCCCTTGCTGCACCTCCATCAAGAGAAGTGAGAGCGTGGGAGCTGCCATGACGGAGGCGGGCCGATAGGGGCGCCTTCCACATCTTGGCAAGCTCCTCATGAACTTCCGGGAAGAACGGTACTGGGACGGGCCGGGGCTTATCGCTCCTGGCGCCACCGAGATACCATGCATCCACACGCGAGATGGGGAGTGCAGGCGGGGCCGTGCACTGTAACCCGATACTTGCGGCTGCCCGGGAAAGCATTGTTGCCATTTCCGGATCCGAGCCGTCCCAAGCCTCGGCCGCCAGAGGAAGAAGGCTCAGAGCCTCCTCCAGATCTGAGGCAAGCATCTCGCTCTCAGATGTTGCGACCGAAATCACATCATCACGAGACGGCGAACTGTCCAGCAGTAAGAAAGACGAGCCAGAGGCTGACGGAGACACATCCGTGCCCATATCGCCCGAGGCGCCTGCTACTCGCGCCATAGCGCCAGTGAACAAACTGCCGGAAGCAGACGTGGCAACTCCTTAATTATCATAGCCTCGCAATGAGGACATGACGACCGCGCGAGAGCGACCTCGGCGTGCTGGAGACCCAAACACGCGAGGCAGATCTCGTGCTGATCTCCCTCGTTCATGTGCCGGTTGCACCTAAGAGAACAATGGCGTCCCATTACAGGACCACATGCTGTACCCACAGTTGGAATATAAAAACCGCTGCACCACGTCGTCATACCAGCAAGTTTTGTCGGTACCAGACACAATTATCTAGATCCCAAGAACAAAAGGTACGGAATGATCTCTTCTATCCCCTTTTATACCCGTCATCCGGGGTGGGGACATGAATTGATTTATTCGCCAAATTAATTGGCCTTTATATATAATAGGTTCTGACATAAACATGTTCTCAAGTACAACCCCAGTCAGTCTCACATGTTGAGAGACCGACTGAAAAGGAATTAGTTTTTTCTGTGATGGGATTAGATTTAATTGGATTTTATTTGAAAATATTTTAATTAATACATTGGTTTATATTACACTTAAACAAAACCCAATATATTTTAGTCATTAATAAAAATGATTTTTATTTTTTGTGATGGGAATTGATTTAATTAGTTTTAACTACATTACACTTTTTTTTACAGTAGTTTTAATACTTAAACTAAACCCATCATTTAATTTGCTTTTTTTCATTTCTTATTAAAATAAACAGTAGATTAATAGGAAAGAATTGTTATTTTTTCTGACGGAACTTGGTTTAAACTATATAACACTTAAACTAAACGCAATATATTTTAATCAACTTAATTTACAGTAGCTTACTAAAGTGTGCGACGAGTGTAGTAGTGTGTGTTTGTGTGTGCCAGGGTTATATCAGTAGTGTGTTCGTACAGAACTGTCACAGGATAAGTTCCAAATAAAAGTGATCATTCCTTTGCTCTAGACCCTTTAAGGAGCAGCACTCCAGAAGTGAAGACTCCGGAGTTCACTGGGTTCCAATATGCAGACGTTTGGATCGCTCATGGCAAAGAAAGCAATGTAATCTCCTCAACAAGTGACTGTGACCATTTTTCTTTTTTAATCATTTATAAATTGACATATATATATGCATACATAAATTTATAAATGTTTTTGAATAGATATGGGCCCATGGGTCTTTTTGTCACAGGAATATAGTGAGGAGGAGATTGCTTCACTTTTTTCACCAAATGCAATCTTCACATCCACACATCAGATGTCCCATGGCCTGCTCACCCCAAAGCCTAAACTCCAAGTGCGCTACCCCTCAAAGAGTGAAGGACATAGAAATGAGCCCAACCACCTGGAATCTGCCCTGTGGCAGTTCTGTATGAACACACTAACTGACACACGCCTGGAGTGTGTATATACGCATGTATGCTCGCGAGGGAAGGGGAATGGAGACTATACACACAGACACACAGACACACACACACACACACACACACACACACACACACACACACACACACACACACACACACACACACACACACTTACATTCCTTATTAAAATAAACAGTAGATTAATAGGAAAGAATTGTTATTTTTTCTGACGGAACTTGGTTTAAACTATATAACACTTAAACTAAACGCAATATATTTTAATCAACTTAATTTACAGTAGCTTACTAAAGTGTGCGACGAGTGTAGTAGTGTGTGTTTGTGTGTCCCAGGGTTATATCAGTAGTGTGTTCGTACAGAACTGTCACAGGATAAGTTCCAAATAAAAGTGATCATTCCTTTGCTCTAGACCCTTTAAGGAGCAGCACTCCAGAAGTGAAGACTCCGGAGTTCACTGGGTTCCAATATGCAGACGTTTGGATCGCTCATGGCAAAGAAAGCAATGTAATCTCCTCAACAAGTGACTGTGACCATTTTTCTTTTTTAATCATTTATAAATTGACATATATATATGCATACATAAATTTATAAATGTTTTTGAATAGATATGGGCCCATGGGTCTTTTTGTCACAGGAATATAGTGAGGAGGAGATTGCTTCACTTTTTTCACCAAATGCAATCTTCACATCCACACATCAGATGTCCCATGGCCTGCTCACCCCAAAGCCTAAACTCCAAGTGCGCTACCCCTCAAAGAGTGAAGAACATAGAAATGAGCCCAATCACCTGGAATCTGCCCTGTGGCAGTTCTGTATGAACACACTAACTGACACACGCCTGGAGTGTGTATATACGCATGTATGCTCGCGAGGGAAGGGAGTTGGAAAGGCAATGGAGAGAAGTAGGTAGGTAGGTAGGTAGGTAGGTAGGGGGAGAGAGGGAGGGAAGAGGGAGGTAGGTAGGGGGAGGGGCTAGACAGGGAGAAACGGGAGGTGTGGGGAATACGACGCTTCAATGAAGTGTTACGTGATTTTATCCCCTTAAGTAACATTTCAACAACAATCTCGACGACGGTAACTTTTCCAGAAATAAAATTCATGACAGATTGAATCACACGATTGTTCATTATAAACATTACAACCCAAACCGAAACATTTCGCACAAGTTTGGTTCTCTATGATCGAGAAAAACAACCCAAAACAGCAAGAAAGCACCCAGTGAACCTAGCTCATTAAATATGCAAGAATCAGCCAATAGGAAGCCGCCAAACGCAAAACCGCAACTATTCTTATTTTCTCGCTTTCTTGAACCGCAAGTTTGTTGCAATGACAACATAAAGTGGTTTTCTAGTACAATAAAGCGCATTTATTAATAATATAAGAGAGTTCTGCTGTATTTTGGCCTTATTAGTGACTTCTCCATTGAGCTCCATGTATTGATGTAACGGTCATTTAAGCGTCAATAAACAAAACCAAAAACTCTTTATACATTTTCATCGTTCTTGTGTTATATTGAGCACTAAAGACCACATTATTTAGGATTTAAGGAATCTTATAATGTCTAATACACTGATGTACAAATACAAGCCAGATTTGACACAAAAAAAGCAAAAGTGTTTGTAAGGCGTCGTTTTACTCACCATAGAAGCACATTGTGTGTTGAATATAAGAAGAAAGAGAAAAATCTCCAATGAAAAATAAACTTTTAGTGTTTTTCTGTCAGGAATAAAAGTGTCAATCACAGCTGCAGCGCTGACTGAAGACTCCGCGCATGCGCACACGTGACGTGAAGAGAGAGAGAGAGAGAGAGAGAGAGAGAGAGAGAGACCAGAGAGAGAGAGAGAGAGACCAGAGAGAGAGAGAGAGAGACCAGAGAGAGAGAGACCAGAGAGAGAGAGACCAGAGAGAGAGAGAGAGACCAGAGAGAGAGAGAGAGAGAGAGAGAGACCAGAGAGAGAGAGACCAGAGAGAGAGAGAGAGAGAGAGTGAGAGACCAGAGAGAGAGAGACCAGAGAGAGAGAGACCAGAGAGAGAGAGAGAGACCAGAGAGAGAGAGAGAGAGAGAGAGAGACCAGAGAGAGAGAGACCAGAGAGAGAGAGAGAGAGAGAGTGAGAGACCAGAGAGAGAGACCAGACAGAACAGAGAGAGAGAGAGAGAGAGAGAGAGACCAGAGAGAGAGAGAGAGAGAGAGAGAGACCAGAGAGAGAGAGAGAGAGACCAGAGAGAGAGAGAGAGAGAGAGACCAGAGAGAGAGAGAGAGAGAGAGAGAGAGAGAGAGAGAGAGACCAGAGAGAGAGAGAGAGAGAGAGAGAGAGAGAGAGAGAGAAACTCTATTGTGCTACAAACAAATTCTCACAAAACCCAATATATTTTGGTTATTAATTTTTTGTTTTTTGTGATTGTAATTGATTTAATTGGGTTTTATTTGAGAATATTTTAATTAATACAGTGGTTTATATTACACTTAAACTAAACCATTCAATATATTTTAGTAATTAATAAAAATAATTTTTATTTTTTGTGAGGATAATTAATTTAATTAGTTTTAACAATATAACACTTTTATACAGTAGTTTTAATACTTAAACTAAACCCATCAGTTAATTTGCTCTTTTTCATTTCTTATTAAAATAAACAGTAGATTAATAAGAAAGAATTGTTATTTTTTCCGTTGGAACTTGGTTTAAACTAAATTACACTTAAACTAAACACAATATATTTTAATCAACTTAATTTACAGTAGCTTACTAAAGTGTGCGACGAGTGTAGTAGTGTGTGTTTGTGTGTCCCAGGGTTATATCAGTAGTGTGTTCGTACAGAACTGTCACAGGGTAAGTTCCAAATAAAGTTGATCATTCCTTTGCTCTAGACCAGGGGTGTCCAAACTACGGCCCGCGAGCCAACTGCCAACTTATTGGCCCGCAGCAAGTTATGAAAATATAATTGAGTATGGGCCGCACATGGCGCTTGAGCTCAACTCTGTTGTACTTCTCAGTTTCCGCACCAGATGAAGCAGTCACAGAAAAGGTGTTTCTTCACTAAATTGAATACGGGGATGTACTATAGCACTCTGATGTGCGCTGGCTCAGCGCTTTTATTGGCTGACATCAGAAATCGACAAGTTTTTGAAAGAGAAGAGCCGACCTCTATATAAACTGAGTGACCCTCTGTGGCTGGCAGACCTGGCATTTTAAGTTGATCTCACTCATCATCTGAATACTCTGAACAAGAACCTACAAGGCAAAGAACAGCTGATGTCAGACCTGTATGCGCACATGAAATCCTTCTGCGTAACGCTCGGCCTGTTTGAGACACAACTACGAAGCTTTAATGCTGCACACTTCCCTGCGCTGTCTGAAATCATTCTGCTTTTCCAAAGGCAGAACTTTCTGCTAAAATGGAGAAATATGCTTCTGTAATTACATCTCTCGTGACAGAATTCTGCCGGCGTTTTCGAGATTGTTCTGTCATTGAAAAACAAATCAAGCTGTTCTCGACTCCCTTCTTGGTGGATGCAGAGGAAGTGAAGGACAGTCTGCAGTTAGAACTGATTGAAATGCAATGGGATGATTTTCTGAAGAGTCAACAATGTTTACACTATAAATGTTGACCTGTATGTGGACATGCACTATATGTTTTATTATGATATGAGTTAAATATTTCTCAACCCAAGATCACAAGCTCCGCTATCAGTTCATCTTGTTGGGCAAATAAATATTTTAGTTGAGGACAAACTGCACCCACCCTCCCAATATAACACGACCTTCGCCCAAGTCCCACGCATGTATATATGGATGTTTGTCGCACACCATTCACTCCATCATGTTTTCTGGACCTGTATTTGTGTTTCTGCTGCTGTGTGGAATAGATCTCGGTCACTCTGGCCGAGTGTTGGTGATGCCGGGCGAGTTTAGCCACTGGCACAACATGCGCAACATCATCGATGCGCTCGTGGAACGCAACCACAGCGTGACCATCCTCACCAGCTCTTCATCACCCTCTGTACCACATATGAGGAAGGAGAAGTTTACTTTCACCGTCTTTAAGGTCAAAATGGATAAAGATCAGGCCCAGGCCATGTGGAACTCCTTCATCAACCTCTGGATGAATAACAAAGCACCCACGTACGAGAAAGTCTTCATGCTGTGGCACATGATGACCGACTTCATGGCCGTGGCATCTGATACATGCCATGGGATGTTTGACAACCAGGATCTCCTACGCATGCTCAGGGAATCTCGCTTCGATGTGCTTTTATCCGATCCCATGATGCCATGCACTGATCTGATGGCTCAGACGCTCAATATACCACATGTGTTGTCGCTTCGATTTTCTTTTGCTTACAGTTTGGAGAGGTTCTGCGGACAGTTGCCCACCACACCGTCGTATGTTCCTGCGGCTGCTGTGACCCATCACCTCACTGACAACATGAACTTCATCGAGAGACTAGAAAACATGCTGCTCTACATCATACATACAACTGCATTTAAACTTTACACCAGGATTAACTTTGATGCACTTTACACTGAAATAAAGGGTAAATCACGTCTCTTTTACTTACCTGTTATTCTAGACATATGATTCATGTAAAGCCAAGGGACGTTCATGAGACTGTAAGTGTGTTATGTGATGACAAAGGTCAGAATGAGTTCAAAATCACTTAAAGGGACAGCTCACCCTAAAAGGAAAATTCTCAGTCATTATTTATTTATCCAAACCTGCATATTTTTATTAGAAGGAAAACTAAAGAAGATATTTTGGAGAAGGTTCATAATCAAGCAACATTGATACACATTGCCCTGCACAGTGTAAACACAAACCACTCGGACATTTCACAAAATATCTTCTTTTGCGTTGCACAGAAGAAAGTGTCACTGTAAACCACACTCAGTGGGGTATTTTGCGTCTCTTTTAGTGTTTGTGTGATTATTGGTTAGCTTCAAATAAAGGCTTCTTGTTATTAATGTCTGAAGATTTTCTTTCTTTGTATGTTTCAGGTAAACCCACATCCATGTGTGAGATGCTGGGAAAGGCCGACATCTGGTTGATCAGAACTTACTGGGATTTCGAGTATCCTCGACCATTGATGCCCAATTTTAAATTTGTTGGAGGATTACACTGCAAACCGGCCAAACCTCTTCCAAAGGTTATATCTTAGACACAATATTAAAAGACAATATTAAGAAACATTTCATGTACAATGAACATTATGTCAAGCTTTTATTTCATGGTTCATTTGCTGTTTTGGATTTAAATTCTTGTTGTCAGTTTTGTAACATCATCATTACAGTGTTAGATTGTGATTGTGTGTGTATATGTGATTGTGTGTTTGTGTGTGTTTGTTAGGATCTGGAGGAGTTTGTTCAGAGTTCAGGAGATCATGGCATTGTGGTGTTTTCATTGGGCTCTATAATCAAAAATCTAACAATGGACAAAACAAACATGATCGCTTCTGTTTTCGCTCAGATCCCACAGAAGGTCTGTTACTCTCTCTTATTATTATGAGCTCTAAGAACTCAGAAATATTGACAATATGATGAAGAGACAAGGTTAAAGCACAATTAAAGAGACAAATTTTGACGACTTATAAATCAGGAAGAAACTTTGATAGAAACCTTTGATTCACCACGATTGATGAGGCTGAAGGTCTCTTTAAAAAGGCATCACACGATTGGGTGTAATAATTACCTTTGGAGTGTAGGGCCTCCCGAAATCCCCATAGACTTATAATGGGCAAATAGACTGCCATTATAAACACATCCCATACATTATATCTACACAATACAGAGACAAGGGGGTGGATCCGTTTACTCTGGAAACCAATCACTGTCCCATAATTATTTTAAAGGAATAATGCCACGCCCATAAAAACCATTTACAGCAACCTAGCAACCACATCCCATAGACTCCCATTATCAGAGGACTAAGTTCATGTCTGATGGACTCAAAGGTCCTTGCGTGCTCAAAAATCGGAGATCAGGCTCGTAGAATATGTTGAAACTTTATTAATCAGAAAATCCCTTTGAAACAGCTGGGTTGTTCTTGACACAACGTCTTACAAAGGAGAACAACCCCGAGCAACTGTGTTACAGCTTATGTGTTTAACAGCAATGACAGCGAGGATCCCCATCAGGGGCCAATTTCCCCACAACCTCATTTTAAACTATATGGCAATTAAATGATTAAATGAAATCAGAACCTGTGTATAACCTCAAGACCATAAACTGTGAAAAAAAGAAAACAAAATTAACCTTTTCCAAAAGTAAACAACGCCACCCTTAAATAATGATAGACATAAAATCTTGTAACAGTCCAGTAGGTATAATACTGTGATAAAAACACTTCTTAAAATGTAAACCTAAATATGAAAAATGAAAATAAAAATGATCATTATGAAAGGTAAACTTGAATAGTAGTATAAAAAAAAATAACCTAAATATGAAAAATGAAAATAAAAATGATCATTATGAAAGGTAAACTTGAATAGTAGTATAAAAATAAAAAATAAAAAAAATAAATGTAAGTCCTGGAAAATGAATGTAAGAACTGGTTTCCACATGATTTTCTTTACAGTGAGTATATGGTGACACTAATATCAACAGCGTTGAAGACCTCTTCTAAGATGCTCACAACTTTCTGGATGTCTAACTTATCTAACCCACACCCCAGCCGGGGTGCTGAGACAGATTTCCCTTTGTTTTGTATGCAGCAGTCCCTCATATGTTTTAAACTGCTGGTGAAGTCTCTGTACCTGGGCTTGTCTGTACATAGTTTCTTTGTGATTAAGTGGAAAACAGTTCTTCCATCACTCTCATGTGTAACAGCACACTGTCCTATTCCTTTGTTTTGTTGTTTTACTTTTTCTACCCCGTATTTGTCACTAAATATCGTTGCAATACCCGCTCCGTACGCACAGTCTGCACTTACACAGTGTGCTAGAGGTTCCCCTTGTGGGCTTGAAAAAGATCACCTGTACGAAACAAAATTTTGAAATTTCCACTTTCTTTGTTGTCTGGGGTTTCTTTATCCTCCTTATCCTCCCTCTCTTGGACCTGAGTCTTCAGGTCCACAGCAGTCTCGGATAATGACCTGTTCGGTGGATCACAGCTAACTCAGGAAGACAAGTGATACCACGAGTCGCCTTTTCCCTGTAGGCGTACACAATGTGAAGTTCTTGCAGTAACCCTCAAGGGCTCAGTCCATCTGGGTTCAGACCATTTCCGCCTGAACTGTTTCCGTCTGACCCACTGAAACACCTCTGGACTGGGTGTAAGTGGATCTTTGGACTCGGCTTCTGGAATCTGGTGTGAAAAAAAGCTTGATCATAGCAGTTAGATTATTAAAATAAGCACCATTTGACAATTTTGGCAGGCTGTCAAGCTCTACAGGGTGACAGGGCCCAGGAAATGGTCGGCCTGTACAGAGTTCAAATGGGGTAAATCCAGAACTTCTGTTAATTGAGGATCTAACAGACATTAGCGCCAATGGTAAGGCTGAAAGCCATGTCAATTTGCTCTGTGCACAGATTTGAGCCAATTTTAGTTTTAAAGTAAGGTTCATACGCTCGACTTTACCCTGACTTTGAGGGTGGTAGACCGCCCCAAAAACATGTTTCAGACCCAATGATTGTTCTACCATTCTGAGATGTTCGTTTTTGAAATGAGAGCCGTTGTCTGATCTAATCCTCCTTGGGAAACCATAGTGTGGTATGTAATGGTTGACCAAACATTTGATAACTGCGGTACTGTCTTCACGCCCAACAGGATGTGCCTCTGGCCATCCCGTGAAGTGATCAACCATGACCAATAAATACCTCTTTCCCTGAACCTTCTCAACCATATCAGTGAAATCTATCACAAGTTCCTCACCGGGGCCACGTAACGGCGTACATGCACCTTTAGCTTCAGTGCTGGTTTGACATTGTATTGTTGCTTTGTACGGCATCCCTGGGTGTCTGGTAGCATATGGGGATAATGTGCCG
>CM065666.1:2009285-2046785 GCA_033220385.1 Triplophysa yarkandensis
CTTACTCTTATTGGGTTCGGTTTCGTCAAAACTTGCTGTTTTCTTTACCGTAAGTGTTTCACAAGAACTGTTCCTGAACCCAAAGCCAAAAAGAATAAAAAAGAGTGAATCTATACGTTGTGTTGAATGTTTAGAGATGTTATGCCAACATGATGTTACAGTAAAAGTTTGACAAGTTTGGCACAAACTTCTTAAACCAGGTCTCACTACATATCTTTTTATAAAATATGAGCTTGTTTTGTCTGAAATGTAGTAAAAGTGAATTTACAGTTCTACTCAAACATCCGGCAGACACAAAGAAAATCAGAAAAAATTAAAAGCAGCACATTAATAAAATTATATCAGATAAATCAAATACATAAATAAAACAACACATAAATAAAATTATATCAGATAAATCAAATACATAAATAAAACAACACATAAATAAAATAATATCAGATAAATCAAATACATAAATAAAACAACACATAAATAAAATTATATCAGATAAATCAAATACATAAATAAAACAACACATAAATAAAATTATATCAGATAAATCAAATACATAAATAAAACAACACATTAATAAAATAATATTAGATAAATAAAATACATAAATAAAACAACACATTAATAAAACAACACATAAATAAAATAATATCAGATATATCAAATACATAAATAAAACAACACATTAATAAAACAACACATAAATAAAATTATATCAGATAAATCAAATACATAAATAAAACAACACATTAATAAAATAATATCAGATAAATCAAATACATAAATAAAACAAAACATAAATCAAATAATATCAGATAAATCAAATACATAAATAAAACAATACATAAATAAAATTATATCAGATAAATCAAATACGTAAATAAAACAACACATAAATAAAATAATATCAGATAAATCAAATACATAAATAAAACAACACATAAATAAAATTATATCAGATAAATCAAATACATAAATAAAACAACACATAAATAAAATAATATCAGATAAATCAAATACATAAATAAAACAACACATAAATCAAATAATATCAGATAAATCAAATACATAAATAAAACAACACATTAATAAAATAATATCAGATAAATCAAATACATAAATAAAACAACACATAAATAAAATAATATCAGATAAATCAAATACATAAATAAAACAACACATAAACAAAATAATATCAGATAAATCAAATACATAAATAAAACAACACATAAATAAAATTATATCAGATAAATCAAATACATAAATAAAACAACACATAAATAAAATAATATCAGATAAATCAAATACATAAATAAAACAACACATTAATAAAATAATATCAGATAAATCAAATACATAAATAAAACAACACATAAATAAAATAATATCAGATAAATCAAATACATAAATAAAACAACACATAAATAAAATAATATCAGATAAATCAAATACATAAATAAAACAACACATAAATAAAATACATAAATAAAACAACACATAAATCAAATAATATTAGATAAATCAAATACATAAATAAAACAACACATTAATAAAATACATAAATAAAACAACACATTAATAAAATAATATCAGATAAATCAAATACATAAATAAAACAACAACACATAAATAAAATTATATCAGATAAATCAAATACATAAATAAAACAACACATAAATAAAATAATATCAGATAAATCAAATACATAAATAAAACAACACATTAATAAAATACATAAATAAAACAACACATAAATAAAATTATATCAGATAAATCAAATACATAAATAAAACAACACATAAATAAAATAATATCAGATAAATCAAATACATAAATAAAATAACACATTAATAAAATAATATCAGATAAATCAAATACATAAATAAAACAACACATAAATAAAATAATATCAGATAAATCAAATACATAAATAAAACAACACATAAATAAAATAATATCAGATAAATCAAATACATAAATAAAACAACACATTAATAAAATACATAAATAAAACAACACATAAATCAAATAATATTAGATAAATCAAATACATATATAAAACAACACATTAATAAAATACAGAAATAAAACAACACATAAATAAAATAATATCAGATAAATCAAATACATAAATAAAACAACACATAAATAAAATAATATCAGATAAATCAAATACATAAATAAAACAACACATTAATAAAATAATATCAGATAAATCAAATACATAAATAAAACAACACATTAATCAAATACATAAATAAAACAACACATTAATAAAATACATAAATACAACAACACATAAATAAAATAATATTAGATAAATAAAATACATAAATAAAACAACACATTAATAAAATACATAAATAAAACAACACATAAATAAAATAATATTAGATAAATAAAATACATAAATAAAACAACACATTAATAAAATACATAAATAAAACAACACATTAATAAAATAATATCAGATAAATTAAATACATAAATAAAACAACACATAAATAAAATAATATAACAATAAAATATTATAAGACTGTGGAAATGCTTCTCAACATTTAGCCATCATTGAAATAAAAAAAAACAGAAATAAAACAAATAAACAGAAATGAAAAATAAAAAACAGAATAGAATAGAACTTACACACAAAATAAAAATGTGTAAATCCAAGGATTTAAAGCAGATGTATTTTTAATTAAAGCACAAATGATCTTACTGAAATAATATTATTAATAAATAATATTATTATATCTGTGTTACACGAGAAGGTTTTCTTTAATAAACACACAATAGTGTTGTGTGCTGTTGATGAGTGTGTGCGACGGACGGGGATTTATCCTCTGAGTGTCTGGCAACCCATCAGAGGCCGCGCGAGCTCAACGGCCGCCATTTTACATCACACACACAAACACACACAGGACAAAAACACACAAGTGCGTGTGAGAGTTTATCTACACAACCGTGGAATTACACGGACATTAAAGTCACACAACTGTGGAGACACAACGAGCACAAAAGTGTGTGTTTAACTGAAACACGACTGAATATGTCCGTCGACAGGAGGGACGAGAAAGGTAAAGGATGTCTGCTTCTTTATTAGCCTCACATGCTGACTAAAATCTATCTTTATTTCACATTTTTAAAATATAATTTTTATTTATAAGTGATTAATCATTAACACTTAATGATAATTTCCACACACACACATTGTGTGTCGATGTAAAGTGTCACTTTTGTACAGGACAACACATTAGCATGATGCTAACTCATGTCATTGTTCAGCATCTGTTGTGTGTTTTTGCTTAATGTTGTTTGTGTACAGGATAAATGTTGTGTTTGTGTTGTTTAATGTTATGCTATGATGTTTGAGTTGTGTTAAAGTGGTTGTGTTGTTGTTGTTTACGTGTACTGTGATGTGTGTTTACATTGTGTGTTGTGTTTGTGTGTTTCATTATATAATTATATAAGTCATGTTTATTTTCTGTATGTTGTGTTATATTGTGTGTTGTGTTGTGTGTTTCATTATATAATTATATAAGACATGTTTATTTTGTGTATGTTGTGTTATATTGTGTGTTGTGTTGTGTGTTTCATTATATAATTATATAAGACATGTTTATTTTGTGTATGTTGTGTTATATTGTGTGTTGTGTTGTGTGTTTCATTATATAATTATATAAGTCATGTTTATTTTGTGTATGTTGTGTTATATTGTGTGTATGTTGTGTGTTGTGTTGTGTGTTTCATTATATAATTATATAAGACATCTTTATTTTGTGTATGTTGTGTTATATTGTGTGTATGTTGTGTGTTGTGTTGTGTGTTTCATTATATAATTATATAAGACATCTTTATTTTGTGTATGTTGTGTTATATTGTGTGTATGTTGTGTGTTGTGTTGTGTGTTTCATTATATAATTATATAAGACATGTTTATTTTGTGTATGTTGTGTTATATTGTGTGTATGTTGTGTGTTGTGTTTGTGTGAAACAGCATTTGTTCAGTCCTACTTAAATCTATAATGTATTAAACTGACCAACAATGAAACAAAAGGTAAATAACTTCTATAACATAATTAATGTATAAAGAATATATTCACAATCACTGGCAAAGCATCCCATAATGTGTATAAGTCAGCTGTGTGATTACATGTAAAGAGACAAACTTTATCTCCTGATGTTGTTTATGTGTTCCTCCTGAACATCCCATAATAACACACATAGATGTTTACTCCTCAAATATAAAAGTCATTTAAAGATTGTGGAGAGGTGTCTGGTTTAATCGTGTTTTCTGTAGAAACATCAGGACACGATGACATCATAGTTGTGGGACACTTACTGAACATTCACTTTCCTCATAACAAGGAGGATTATGGGAATTATGGACCTGTCCTGGAATGTATGCACTCATACTCTTCTGAGCTCTCTGATTGGTTCATGTTGGTCTAACGTTTTAACAAATGTTCTCTTTTGAGGTTAACATAGAACACGATACTCTGTGAGTTTTTAATTGTGAGTCTCTTTTGATGAAAGAAAAATGCAGTATCATTCTTTAAGCTTGTGCCCGGCGCAAAATACTGAACTGAGTTCTGCTTCATGTCGTTCTTACTCTCAAACAGACGTATAAACACGCTAGTGCTTTAAAAGTGCTTTATATGGTTGGTTTAGGTTTATTTCGGTGCTAAAGTTTTTGAATGTGATAGTTTTCAGGCATGGAATGTCAAAAGATGTCATATAAATCATCTGATTTCACTCCAATTTTTGACAAAGAGTTTTGTTCGTTTGCATTGCTTCTTTTTTGCATAGCTGTTCGTTCCTATATGATGTTTAATATGATGTTTGATGTTTAGCAGTTCAAGGAAATCATCTCTGTATACTACAGTTCAATTAAATGTGCATAAATGTGAAATTCCGTTATGTTAATCGTGTTTGCTTTAACTTTTAGATGGAGAACTGAATGTACTGGAAGATATTTTGACGGATGCTCCTGACCAGGATGACGAGCTCTACAACCCAGAGAGCGAACATAATATTAATGAAAAAAAGGGTACATGTTTCCTTTATTTGATCATAGAAAGTTAAGAAGTAGACCTGCTTTGGTTTAAGTCCTTATTTTAACACTTTTTTTATGTATCAGGGTCTAAAAGAAAGAATGAACGAGGAGACAGCCAGGACACAAAGCGGCTCAGATCCTCAGGTCACACAACCAGACAGACTGGAAAGAGAGCCGGCCATTCTGCGGGATCAAACGGCAAAAAGATGAGCAATCCTAGAGGAAGACATGCATCCGAAGACCTATATGAGGCCAGAAAAAGCCACAGTGGAAGAGGCAGTGCGTCTCAGTCCGATCTGCCTAAAGCATACAGTGAGAAAGGCGCATCACGCAGCAAAGACTCTCAAAGACGGATCAAACCACTAATGCGAGATCTCAATGAGGTTTGTAAACACACATGTCCGGGTCAGTGTAGTATTTATATATATATTTATGTCCAGACTGTAACGCCCACTTGTGTTTTCTCTCTGAAGATCCGGAGGACCGGTGAAGAGAGCACGGGGAGAACAAGCCGCTCCTCCAGAGACGAAGTGGAAGCGGCTCATTCAGAGGAGTACCCATCCGAGCATGAGACTGGCAGCTCCGCAGCCTCCTCTGAGGGAAACTGCTCTGAAGTAGAGGAAGAGGAAATCATGGAGGAGGAAGAAGAAAAGGAAGGGGAGGAAGAGGAGGAAGTGGAAGAGGACGAAGAAGAGGAATATGAGCTGGAGGAGGAAGAGGAGGACCCGCGGGAGAACACCGAACAGAACGACTATGACACCCGCAGTGAGGCCAGTGACTCCCAATCAGAGTCTGTGTCCTTCTCAGATGGCGAGTCTGTTCATTCTGTCTCAGGCTCTGATGCCTCGGGTATGAGCTTAGCAAGTAAATAAATACCTGACGCTTGTTTTTCATTTAAATTGTTCACACACCATGTGTTTTACTTTCAGGCTCTGATAAGAAACATGAGAAATTGTCCTCTTCTGTCCGTGCCGTGAGGAAGGCCTTTTCACTCACCCGTAAGAACATCACATTTCCTCACATTGTTTAATTGCATCACTAGTGTCTGTATTTTTATTTGATTTCTGTCTTTCATCAGTTGGTAAAGATCAAACCAGCAAACTGAAGTACATCCTGAGAGAAGCCAGATTTTTCCTCATCAAGAGCAACAACCATGAGAATGTTTCTCTGGCAAAAGCAAAGGTACGTTAGTAAATTTTCTGTTTATGCATTCTCAATCTTAGACTGTTTGTATTTTGTTCAGTTAAATCAGTAGCTCTTCTCTCTCCTCAGGGTGTGTGGTCCACCCTTCCTGTCAATGAGAAAAAACTCAACGCTGCTTTTCGGTCAGCTCGAAGTGTCTTGCTGGTCTTCTCTGTCAGGGAGAGTGGAAAGTTCCAAGGTGCGTTTTACAAAAATACGACATAATACATAAAAATCAAATACTGTGTAGCCTTGAAGCAGTGGAGGTGACGCAGCCTGTTCAGTTAGCATGAGTATTTCCTCTGTAGTTTGTTAAATCCAAAGAAAACTCAATTGTCTTTGTGGTTGTTTCTAAGGTTTTGCTCGACTCTCCTCCGAGTCTCATCATGGAGGATCTCCAATTCACTGGGTACTTCCCGCAGGAATGAATGCCAAGATGCTCGGAGGAGTCTTCAAAATCGATTGGATTTGCAGGTATTAACCCCTTAGTAATACCTGCACATGTCTTCAAAGAGGCACATGCCGAAACTGAATATACAGACCAAACCACAGAACTTGGAAATTAAATAAATTTTTTACACACATGTAATAAAATGAATTTTATACACTTTGTCTTGTTTTTCTTTCTATCTAAAGGCGTGAATTACCTTTTACTAAAACTGCTCACTTAACCAACCCGTGGAACGAGCACAAGCCAGTGAAGATCGGACGTGATGGACAGGTTAGTCGTTTCTTTTATCTTTAGCATATGTTTAATACTCATGTTTTATAATTGTGTGTATTTATGTAAAATGAACATCAAAGTAACGTTTAATTGTCCATTGTCAAATAATGTTTATCTTGTTTATCTTTACCATCCCGTATGGCTTCTCATCTGAATGATGCTAACGGCCGGGTCCAGGAGATCGAACTGGAATGCGGGACACAGCTGTGCATGCTCTTCCCCCCCGACGAGAGCATCGATTTGTATCAAGTCATTCACAGAATGCGCCACAAGAGGAGGATGCACTCCGAGCCTCGGTCTCGGGGCAGACCCCCCCACCGAGAGGCCGCTCCTCGAGACCTGGGAAGGTTAGAAATATTCTTTGGACTGATAGTGCACGCTTGCGTCCCTGTCACCTGACGAGAAGGGCGCAAGGCGGGGTGTTTTTTCCCCCGCTTCGTCTTCATCATCTCTCAGAGAAGAGCCTGAAATCGAGCGGACCGGACCGGTCGGAACGTCCATCTCCCATTCCGTTCATGTTTTATTGATGGTGGTGTGTAAGTGTGAGCCTCAGAGCGGTGTGGTGTAGTTGTAGCACTGAGGTTTGGTTACTGTCTGTAGATGAGACTGTTTACATTTCTTCCCAAAGCCTTTTCTTGCAGGAATGTCCTTGGGAAATAGAGCCAGTCAAATATGGGACCTTTTTAAAAGGAGCCTTTAATGTTAAGCAGAAGATGAAGCATCGGTTTGAGGGGCAGAAAGCAGTCGTTGTTAAAGCGAAACCCCCAATAAAAGCTTTCAGGAGGAGCGTATTTTGGGACTTCTGTGCTGGGTTTCCTTTCCCAGTGTGTGCTTTTCAATGTAGATAGTTAAAGTGTGCTGGTGGAGAGAGGGAGAGAGCGAGAAAGGGAGAGTGAGAGAGAGAGAGAGAAAGGAATGAAGGGTAGTGCCGATGGACTCACCAGGGACTGTTTTTATAGAGTCCTCCTATACATGAACTCTCTTCTGTCCTAAAATAAGGGGTGACCTCTTCACATTGCCTCACAAACAGGGCCCAAACATGGACATAAAGCATCTCCTGTCCCACACTGATGGACTCAACATCATATTCGTGTTATTCCCCCTGCCCCATCTCCTCTATAAAAAAAAAGCAACCCCCTTTTCGATGGGATGTTCCAGCTGGCGGTAGGTAGGCGGTTTGGTTTTCCTCCTCTGGACGCCTCCACCCTCCCTTCTTCTGTGCTTCTCTAAGCCTTCAATGGACTGAGTGGCCCAAGAGAAGCTTATTTCCAAATGTCTGGATCTTCTCTTGGTCTTTTGAGTTTGATTTGCAATGGACTCCACAAGCACTTATTGCTCCCCCTTCTTCCGACTTGCCAGGCCCTCCCGTTTAAAATGTGTTAAAGCATAAGATGGACTGTTTTAAGATGAACTTTTACTCAATAAGTATTTGCCAACGTTAACAGTCGCAAAACGACCAGAATGCGGTATGTTGCACCTTCAACCAGATTTGTTTGTTTGTTTTGTTGGGTTTCTTTTAACACGAATTCATCACTATTTTATTATTGAAGAGTATTTTATTAAGGAGAGTAGCTGTGTAATCTAAAACACCATCTCCTTCTTCACACGTAAGGTGTCAGAATGATGACAGAGCCACAAAATCACGGGTTTAATATTTTAGAATTTTTGGAATTTTACAGGTTTAACAAGTTGAGCTCTGTTGATGGTGTATCGTGGCATTATGTTCAATACCTTATAAATAAATCATATAATGTACGGAATGGCACAGATATGTGTATTTTGTATATTTTGTTTAAAGACAATTGTTTTGTCAATCTTTATTTTTGAGAATACTTCGGGGTTTGTGTTCTTCATGTATGTGTTCATGCACATTTCCAGTTTTTCCTGTTTGAATACTATACATTAATGGTTTTACATTGTGTTTTCTTATATTCATGTACTTCATTTTACAGTATTAGTGGTAACGAACATTATGCCACAGGTTCCTTTGAGAGAGCTTAACCTGCACCTGTAACATTCTGCTTAATACACAAAGTAATATCCAGAATTTACATTCATATTTGAAAAGGAAAAATTCTGAAACATTCATATCAAATACGTGAGCCCACATACACACAGATTGAAGTGTAACTGAGCTGATTCATGTGTGTGTGTTTTAATGTTTGCCGTGTTTCACATGAGTGTACCTGATTCACGTAGGCGTCGTCCAGAGGAATATGACATGCACAACCGCAAGCGGCCCAGGATGGATTATCCTCCAGAATTTCCACAGAGACCAGGTCAATATCGGCTGCACATTCCCTAGGTTTTTTCTGTTAAGCAACTGCAGAGTTTTGGAAAATCAATTCTCATGTTATATTTTGAGAAATGTATTGGTGGTTGTGTTTGGTTAAAACCATTCTTAAAAATATCCTCTTATTTTTTCTTCAAACAAAAGTAAGGGTGAATGAATCATGAAAGGATCTTCGAAATGTTTTTAGTGAAATTTTTCTCTTATTTTAGGCTTCATGCAAGACCCTCGGAATGCACCTGTGGACAGGTAGAGTCTTCACTTTTCTTCTCTTTTATAAGTGAATTTCCACATAGTAAACCTCTGGATCTTCACACAGGCGTTTCTCTGGTGTCAGAAGAGACGTGTTTCTTAATGGAGTAAGTCATATTTCCTTCAATCATTCTCCGCCAATTTTATGAAATCTATTTTGATCATGTGCAGTTAGACCAGAAGTACCCTTTAAAGAATATACAAACTGTCAATCATTTTAGTTTTTACTCATGAAATTGACACAGATTTTATGTTTCAGTCGTATAATGACTACATGAGAGAATTTCATCATAACATGGGTCCTCCACCACCATGGCAGGGAATGGTAAGTAATAAGGAGAAGTGATAGGGATGTCCCATTATCAAAATGTGCTGTAATATAAACACTATCTTTTCTTATAGGCGCCGTATCCTGGAATAGAGCACCCACCTCAGCACCCGTACTACCAGCATCATCCTCCTCCACCACAGGCTCACCCTCCGTACTCCGGACATCACCCCGTGCCTCATGACGCCCGCTTCAGAGAGAAAAGGGTTGTTCGCTCTTTTGCTTCCAGTCTGGTAATGTTTAGCCACAGCTCAGCTGAGGAATGCCCATTAGATTTAAAAACCTAGTGAGCTGTATACAGAGGTGCACTTTTAGTAATGTGTAAATTTGTGCAATCCATCTCTTTAGGCCTACTATGTAAGCAGTAGATGGCATGGTAGCTCACTAGGTTCTGGGACTGAGCTGGCAGGTTGACAAAATACATCCTTACGGTGTTGCTTACTCTTTCTTTCTCTCTTATCTGACAGCATGACTACGACATGCGTGTGGACGACTTCCTGAGACGCACGCAGGCGGTGGTGAGTGGACGCAGGAGCCGACCCCGTGAACGAGACCGTCAGAGAGAGCGAGACCGTCCCCGTGACGGCCGGCGGGACAGAGAGAGAGATCGTGGGAGAGAACGAGACCGTGAGAGAGAGCGCATTCGAGATCGTGAAAGAGAGAAAGAGAGAGGCCGTTACCGGAGATAGGGCTGAATAATGTTATCTGTTATTTTCCTTTTTTGTTTTGTAGATAATGTTTTTGTTTTTTACAGTTGAACTGTTCATCTAAAAGTTACTTAAATCTGCGCTTTTTACTCTGCTTTGTAAAACTGCCTTTGTATCATGCAAGCAGTACATCAAACTGAACTGTGAAACCAAAAAAGTTTTACCCTCGCATATTTTATTGATTTTTTAATCATTGGTTCTATGTTGACTTTTTCCTTTTGAATTGTGAGGGATTTTTCTGTACAGTCTGGTATCACAATTTTTAAGCATCTGTGACTGTGTTTGCTAGCTCTGCGCCTGTCTTTGTGTATTCCGTTGTACATTTAAATGAAGCCATATTCAGTGGCACTGGTAAATATGACTGTTGTATCTAATGTGTTGCTTTAAACTCATTTTCTGGTGTCTGGAGTGGGAAATGAGATGTTCCTTCTGTCAAATAGAAGAATCATAAATGTAATGAAGGTTTGTTAAAAAGACTTGTCCTTTTTTATAAAACAAAGGTAAATCAAAGTGAACTGATGCTGTTTTGAGTTCATAAGAATAAAGCATTAACTCACAAATAGAAACTTATTCACCAAAAAAAAAACATGAATGTAAAGATTGTGACATGTCATGAAGACCAGTCATAGGCAGATGGTTCAATTAAACAGATAACAGAAGTCATGGATTCATTTTGAAATTACAAACATCTGGTAGAAGAAAAACTTAAATTCTTCAAAATATGTCATGAGTTTTGCTGGAAAGTGTTATGACATGACCTTTCTGACTTTTGTTAGTTTATATAATGATGCCTGCTAAGATTGTAAGACTAATAAGAATACTCGAGTCTTTGTGTGGTATGTCTACTACCCACTAAACATTTAAATTGTGCTTTAAATGTTCAGTCTCAAAGAGTGTGAGGATTATGCAGCTTTGTAACCAATGCTATAACACAGATGAGACAAAAAAAAGGAAAACAATGTAGAGAAAAGGTGTTTTAATGCTTATCAATAAATATGCATTTAAACCTTCTAAATAAAACAACATCTGAAACAAAATGTTACGAAGATTTAACAAAGCAGCCAGATTTCCACAATATTTAAGATCCGAGCTGAACAACGAGATTTTAGTCCTGTAAAAACATTGACGCTTCAGGATCAACATCCCTGATCTTCTTGCTACCTGTTGATCCCCAATCTCTTCTGAAAGGCATCTCCGTCTCCTTTAGTAGCTTGCTGCGAAAAGAGAAAATGTTTAATATTATTCGCTTATCGAGCAACAGATCAAGAAAACAATCGAGACATCGTACCTTGTTGATGTCTTTGTGTCGATCCTTGCTTACGATTTCTTCTAAAATTTCCCCATCTCCTCTTATGAGCCTGAGTGAAAATGTGAAACATGAAGCGGGTTAAAACACATAGAGATAAAATGATGACACCCAACAGAAACATTGGACGCACCGGGTACGGCCTGTTTCTGGATCAAGGACGCGGCGGATGACACTTTGTCTGGCTTCATATTCCTCCTTTGTCATCGGTCTCCTGGTCTGAAGTCTGGCTTTCTGTTCATCCGTCATGTCTACAGAGAGAACACATTTCTTCAAGCTTTATTCAAATAAACATCAAATCTCTCCGCATGTGTGCTCACATATGTGAGATGTGTTTAAGTGTGAAAGTGCTTGTCAGACTCGGTCTCTATCTTCAAGAAACACCTAAAAACTCATCTTTTCCGGCTACATCTAACTCACTAACTCACTTCTTTTCTAACCTACTCACTCTATCAAAAAAAAGAAAAATATATATACTTTGTTAACTTCTCTCTCTGTGTAACTCGGTAACATTGTTGTAGCACTTGTTCATCTATTGTTGTATCGGCTATTTACCGCTTCATTGTCTCCTCGACTATTGTAAGTCGCTTTGGATAAAAGCGTCTGCTAAATGACTAAATGTAAATGTAAGTCGCTTTGGATAAAAGCGTCTGCTAAATGACTAAATGTAAATGTAAGTCGCTTTGGATAAAAGCGTCTGCTAAATGACTAAATGTAAATGTAAATGTAAATGAATGTACCGGGCCCGTGATGATTCGTGTCTTCACACTGCCACGTCTGGAGGAACATCTGAGGCTTCTCCAGAGGAACCGGATCTCTCTCTTCAACATTCTTTATTCCCTTCTTCACTTTCTTCTCTTTCTTTTTCTTTTTACGCTTCACTTTCTTCTTACTTCTCTTGAGCTTCTTCTTCTTCTTGGCTTCTTTACTACAGGATGAAGAACTTGAGGAAGATGATGAAGAACTTCTACTTCTCTTGAGCTTCTTCTTCTTCTCTCTGGACTTTCTGTGACTGGATGAAGAAGAGGAACTTGAAGATGATGATGAAGAACTTCTACTTCTCTTGAGTTTCTTCTTCTTCTTCACTTCTCTGGGACTGGATGAAGAACTTGAGGATGATGAAGCTCGACCTCGTTTAGTTTTCTTCTCTACAGAGGACACAAATAAATGCATTTACTGTCACATAAATCATTTAAATAAACATTCAGATCTGAAACTCAATGTTGTTGTTTTTCTCACCAGAGCTCCGTTTTCGTTTCCTTTCATCTTCTCTGTTTCTGCTCTTGGATCTTTCTTCTCCATCTTCAGACTCCTTTCGACCCATAACTGTAAAGATTCCTACTTGTGTTTTACTCACTAAAATAAAATATTGTACAAAACTCGCTCATTTCCGACATTAAAATCATTTAATACCATCACAACATTCAATAATTACAGTCAACAGTCTCTGGGATTTAAAACCAGACGTTTACAGTAACACTTCCGGTGCGTCAGGACCCCAAAGCGATTTCATTGGCTTATACTTTTTTGCGTCTTCAGCAGTGCCCGATTAAAAATCATGTCTTAGAACATTTAAAGTTATTATAAAAGTATTTATATATGTACAGTCTATTCATTTTAAATAATTTATCACTCTGGGTTTATAATCTTTATTTGAAAAACACGAATAATTTATTTTAGAAGAAGGTAATTCAGAAGTCAGATCCGGATGTTTGTGGGACAGCACACAAATCAAACATTTATTTTTATATATTTATTATATATTTATTTTATATTTATGCACTAACTGAACACATGTATAGACTGCAGTGATCAATCTTTAATATTTTCTATTGTAAAATTTAAAATGGGACAACAGTGTCATGTGGGATTGAAATAAGACATAAAAACACATAATTGAATTGATATATTAATTGAAATTTATTGTTTTAAAGGCAACATGTGTGCAAGGAAGTTCCTCCGACAAAGCTTATTGAAATATAGTTGACACAGCTCTAAATCCAAAGAAACAAACACACATTTCTTCAGAATAAACCCGCTGAGCTCATCTGATCTTCAGACACACAGCTCCATTATCATCACGACCCCAAAGGTCAGAGAAAGGGCAATAAATAAGAGATGGAGGTAATATGTTGTTTTTGTAAAAAACCCTTTTAATATGAGGAGTTCATGGACTGATCACGGTAACAGCGGACCTTGTGAATAATATCATTAATAAATAAATAAACAGAAAAAAAGGTTTTTGAGCAGTTATCTGCTCCGATGACTCAAAGCTATTGACCTGTCCCGATCATGTGCCTCCGCTCATATTTTACTCTTGATTAACAATCAATATCGCAAAAACCTGTTTGTCTGACAGCACTAGAAAAGCGTATGTAACATAAATAAACTGCCAAACCTTAACATAGCATTTAAACAAACAAACTGAAACGGCAAATAATTCCTAAAGAAAAACAAAATGTAGTGTGAATGGAGAAAGCACATTCATTTTGTCAAATCTTGCATAACAGTTCATTTAGTAAAAGCGTTGATGGAGTGAGAGTTGGGCTGAAAATGAGGACATCAGGAGAACGCTGCCATTCGGATCTGCTGTGAGGGGGTTAAAATGGCACTTTTCGCGGCTTTGATGGTATTTTTCATCAGCATGGCGACAGTCATGGGTCCAACACCTCCTGGAACTGGAGTTATAAAACTAGCCTTCTTTTTTACACCTGAGAACAAAAATGTTAAACATGTTAATTTGTAAAAACTAGAGTTCAAGTACCCACACTCCAATACAATGAAGTCAACAAATAAGTTATATAATCTATAGTTGATAAATATAAAACGATTAGAAAACAAAAATGTCAGGTATTTAAACTAGTTTGAGGTTGTTCCTTACCCTCAAAGTCCACATCACCAACGAGTTTATCTTTGCCCGTCAAGGGGTCGAATATTCTGTTTATACCAACATCGATGACAGCTGCACCTTCCTTTATCATATCAGCAGTGATGAGGTTAGGAATACCTGCAGTGACACAAACAAACCACATCCACGTCTCTGTCATTCTCCAACTGGATTATAAGGTTGACATTTTTCTATTGACAAAAACTACTGCTTCATTACCGTACAACCCATCAGAGAGAAATGACATAATCAAGAAGGTCTTGATCATAGAAAAATAAATGTGTACCTGCCGCAGCAACGATGATGTCAGCGATCTTTGTGTGTTGTTGCAGCTGTTCTTTAGGTGTGTAACGGTGAGAGATGGTAACAGTGGCATCACCTGAAACATAAGAACGAGACAGTTACCATAAACTCACATGTTAGATGATAAAACACTCACATGCTTTGTCCGTCCCTCAAACGTACCTCCGGGTCTTTCATGTCGTCCATCTGAGTGAAGCAGCATTGCGATGGGCATTCCTACATTCTTAGAACGACCGGCAACCACCACGTTCTTACCTAGTGTCTGTATGCCTGGAGGAAAAGACTGAATCAGTGAGTATGACTATGGCTGAAACGGTTTAAAGCATCAAAGCTGCACGCCATCTGATAATATTCCCAAACACAGATTAACTCAACTTTGTTTTAAAAGGCATAATAATTAGTTATTTTTCTACCTGTACGTTTGATGATCTCCCAAACTCCCCACGGAGTGGCCGGCAACACGGTCGACTGGTCAAGGCACATGCGACCAACGTTGACCACATGAAAACCATCAACGTCCTTTCCTGGACATACTGCGTTACATACTCGACGCTCATTGATGTGATCTGAGTGTGAGAGATGACATTTCAATTTAATGAAACATATAAGATCCTCAAAAAAGTGCCGAGCACCGTTATATTAGAACGCTTTCGATAACACTCTATACAAGATATTTTGAAGAGTGTTGGTAACACAAAACTACAGACATTTCTCAAAATATCTTAATGAATAAGAGTTCCATCCTTGTTTACAACCACATTAGAAAAAAGAAATGACATTTTGGCCACACGTTCTCTTTAAGCCATATTTGATTCTTTCCACAATCAGTTTACAATGAACAATCTACAGTATATCGCTTTCAAAATGATAAACTTTAAACTGACCAGGAAGAGGCAGTTGTACAAGAAGACCGTCTACTCTGTGGTCTGAGTTGAGTTTGTTGATCAATTCGATCAATTCCTCTTCACTGATACTAGAAGGCTTTAAGATGGTCTCGCTGCTTATGCCTACAAAACAAGACATAGTCATTAAACATACAAAACAGATTTGTATTTGTTAAGTATTTATAGTAAAGTGTTAAGACAAATAAGGGTTAAGAGGTCTGTCTGTAATGAGCGTCTAGAAAGTTGGGTCATGCATACAATTCTAAATTGGTGTCAATGTCTTCAACAACAATGAAGCACACTTGAATTTAATTATCAAAATAAAACTTTAAACCTATTAAAGCTGTAAATATAAAAAATCTAAACTCTTATTCCTCTTTCACTTTCATTCTTACCAACATCGGCCGCAGCTCGTGTCTTGTTGAGAACATAAGAGTGACTGGCTGGATTGTCACCCACTAACAAAACACTCAGATGAGGCCGTCGGTTCCCAGCGGCAACCCAATCATCTACATCAGAACGGACCTCATTACGGATCTGACGCGCCAGCTTCCGGCCCGAGATCACCACTGCATCCTGCCTAAAAAATAAAATGTCCAGTGGGTTTTAACAATGACTGAAAACTCAAACCAACATAACACGTATAACCCAACCCATAAATGTTGTGAAGTTATCTTATTAACAAAACTTAAAAGTGCTTTAAGAAATGACTTCCTTTCTTTTAAATGATTAAGCCTAACAAAGTGAGGACTATCCAATGGCGTTACAAAGACAGTGAGAGTAATGTAGAATTTGAAATTGTGTTGTGTTCAATTGAATATGTAATGGCATATAAATAAGTAAATGAAAATATAATTTTATTTCAGTATGAATTGGTCCTTAAATACAGAAGTTCTGATCGACTTCACTGCCGATCAGATTATGACATCAGAGCATCACAATCTCAGCCTGCTCCTCATTTTCTTATTAATGCGGGAAAAAATACAATGAAAAGTTGACAGTTTGTTTTAACATTATCATATATATATATATATATATATATATATATATATATATATATATATATATATATATATATATATATATATATATATATATATATACAAAAATAAGATATATACATGTCATATATGTCTACTAAATTGACAGCGTTAAGAGTACAAGAGAAGAGGAATAAAACATTAAAACATATGGTCAAAATCATAAAATCTTGAGGTTAAGACACCTAAACATTTAGTACCTTATCCAAATCAAAGTCATTATAAAATGATATCATTCTTCCAGATTTCTCATTCTGTGAAAACGAAATCCGGCTACACCTAACTCACTAACTCATTTCTTTTCTAACTACTCGCTCTATCAAAAAAAAAAAAAAAAAAAATATATATACTTTTTGTAACTTCTCTCTCTGTGTAACTCGGTAACATTGTTGTAGCACTTGTTCACCTATTGTTGTATCGGCTATTTACCGCTTCATTGTCTCCTCGACTATTGTAAGTCGCTTTAGATAAAAGAGTCTGCTAAATGACTAAATGTAAATGTAAAACTATTTAAATCATTTCTGAATAATAATAAAACCGGAACATGTGGATTGTTGTTATTAAACTTACATTAATAAATATAAGATCTACAGAGAAAATAAATTTAGTTTATAACAAAAGAAGCGCTCTTTTAGTAGAGTCCTAATGTCCTTAAATTATTTATTTGATAGTAATACGCTGAATATTATTCTTAATAAATGAATATTTCTCCACACTTAAATTAATACAGTTGCAATATGGACCGATAAGATGATTTAGCTTTATATTTCTTCATATAAAGTTCAACAGGGTTAAATTTATTAGTTTAAAAGAGACTTATTTTACTTATGTAACAAACCTATTTTATTCCAATTCAAATCTATAAATGAATTATTATAGTAAGAAATAAAAGGCGATACAGAAGAAACGTATTAAATGAAAAGAGATCTTATTTTATAATCTTTTTTATCTGAAAAACACATTTTACTCATAGTTGTCTCTAATGGGTCAGAAAGAAAGCAGTTTTAGTTTTAGCCATTTTTGAAGATCATAATAATAAAGTTATTGCTCCTATAATAATAATATAATAATAATAATGTCATAATCCTTTGGACTAATCAGTCTGTTATATTCTGTAATAAATTCTTAATAAACATTTGTTATGAATAACTCTGCTCATCATACACTTTTATTGAGTATATTAAACACAATATGAGAGATTATTGAGTATATTAAACACAACATGAGAGATTATTGAGTATATTAAACACAATATGAGAGATTATTGAGTATATTAAACACAATATGAGAGATTATTGAGTATATTAAACACAATATGAGAGATTATTGAGTATATTAAACACAATATGAGAGATTATTGAGTATATTAAACACAATATGAGAGATTATTGAGTATATTAAACACAATATGAGAGATTATTGAGTATATTAAACACAATATGAGAGATTATTGAGTATATTAAACACAATATGAGAGATTATTGAGTATATTAAACACAATATGAGAGATTATTGAGTATATTAAACACAATATGAGATATTATTGAGTATATTAAACACAATATGAGATATTATTGAGTATATTAAACACAATATGAGAGATTATTGAGTATATTAAACACAATATGAGAGATTATTGAGTATATTAAACACAATATGAGAGATTATTGAGTATATTAAACACAATATGAGATATTATTGAGTATATTAAACACAATATGAGATATTATTGAGTATATTAAACACAATATGAGAGATTATTGAGTATATTAAACACAATATGAGAGATTATTGAGTATATTAAACACAATATGAGATATTATTGAGTATATTAAACACAATATGAGAGATGATTGAGTATATTAAACACAATATGAGAGATGATTGAGTATATTAAACACAATATGAGATATTATTGAGTATATTAAACACAATATGAGAGATTATTGAGTATATTAAACACAACATGAGAGATTATTGAGTATATTAAACACAATATGAGATATTATTGAGTATATTAAACACAATATGAGAGATTATTGAGTATATTAAACACAATATGAGAGATTATTGAGTATATTAAACACAATATGAGATATTATTGAGTATATTAAACACAATATGAGAGATGATTGAGTATATTAAACACAATATGAGATATTATTGAGTATATTAAACACAATATGAGAGATTATTGAGTATATTAAACACAATATGAGAGATTATTGAGTATATTAAACACAATATGAGATATTATTGAGTATATTAAACACAATATGAGATATTATTGAGTATATTAAACACAATATGAGAGATTATTGAGTATATTAAACACAATATGAGATATTATTGAGTATATTAAACACAATATGAGATATTATTGAGTATATTAAACACAATATGAGATATTATTGAGTATATTAAACACAATATGAGATATTATTGAGTATATTAAACACAATATGAGATATTATTGAGTATATTAAACACAATATGAGATATTATTGAGTATATTAAACACAATATGAGATATTATTGAGTATATTAAACACAATATGAGATATTATTGAGTATATTAAACACAATATGAGATATTATTGAGTATATTAAACACAATATGAGAGATTATTGAGTATATTAAACACAATATGAGATATTATTGAGTATATTAAACACAATATGAGATATTATTGAGTATATTAAACACAATATGAGATATTATTGAGTATATTAAACACAATATGAGATATTATTGAGTATATTAAACACAATATGAGATATTATTGAGTATATTAAACACAATATGAGAGATTATTGAGTATATTAAACACAATATGAGAGATTATTGAGTATATTAAACACAATATGAGATATTATTGAGTATATTAAACACAATATGAGAGATTATTGAGTATATTAAACACAATATGAGATATTATTGAGTATATTAAACACAATATGAGAGATTATTGAGTATACTAAACACAATATGAGAGATTATTGAGTATATTAAACACAATATGAGAGATTATTGAGTATATTAAACACAATATGAGATATTATTAGATGACCAATAGGATTGTCTGAAAAGTGACGTCATCTTCGCGCGCGTGCAAGCATTCTGCGCGATTACATCAGCCACGGCTGCGCGTGCATTCAAGCGGATTTAAAGAGTAATAAATAAATAAAATACTGACACATACTTCGAGTGTGAGAGTATTAATGTGCCAGTAATGTGTGTTAGTGAAGACATGATATTGTGAGCATTGAAACCGAGCTGTCAGCTTTAAAGGTTTATTCACAGTGAATGATAAAAGATATTGTGTTAATTAAAGTATTGTTTAAATAATAAACATTTATAATCTGACACTTACCTTGAAGCTGTCATGTGTAAACTACACGACTGAGGATGACAATACTGAGAGAGTTTACATAGCGCTCGTAAAGAAGCCATTAATGTTTAATAGTGATAAAATAAAAGATTAAAATGTGAACTATAGATGAAGAAAAAGACTTCCGGTGAATAAAACAGACAGACAGCAGACATCTGCGCCGAGTTTCACCCCGGTGACCTATCTATATGATTACGTCACGACGTGGGAGGGGCTACACATGCTCCTCTATAAATGCGATCCATTATTTTATTTTTTTCGCAGGTATTAGTATATTTATAATCATTGTGTACTGATGTTACGACAGAAATAAACAATATTTTAGTATTTGAAATTTATTTTAAAATAACGCCGGTTGACAGCACACCGCGCATGCGCAGTTTACTACAAGCGCCACATTACTCGCGCTCGGAGGCAGCCAATCACAGCCGCTTCCGGAGACAGACCGGATAAGCCCCGCCCACAAGTTATTTTCCAGACTGCACAATCCTGAACTTATAAACAAGAGTTTATTTTAACGTTTATGGACTTTAACAGTCAAATATAACGCGATATAAACTTCTTTCAGCTGTGTTTGGACAACAGAACCGGATATGAGTTTCTTATTGTAAGTATTTGTCACATAAGTTTCTAAACGCGCAGTTTCTCATCACAAGGGTTTGTCGACACTTATAAATAAATAATAAAACATTTCTGACAGTTTGTTTACAATCTATGAAGAACGTCTTCAAGAAAAGAGCAAAGTTCCGGTTGTGTTAACCTTCCGTTTAGATAGCAACAGCACTTCCGGTTGAGAAACGTTACATCTTACGTTTAACACTTTATATTTATATTCTTCAATCATTGTTTAACTTTATTATAGATCATATTTGATATCAACATGTGTTTATAAATGTTTAACAATGCTTAGAGAAGTTATGACGTATTATTTACATTTACATTTAGTCATTTAGCAGACGCTTTTATCCAAAGCGACTTACATTAACATTTAGTCATTTAGCAGACGCTTTTATCCAAAGCGACTTACATTTACATTTACATTTAGTCATTTAGCAGACGCTTTTATCCAAAACAACTTACATTTACATTTACATTTAGTCATTTAGCAGACGCTTTTATCCAAAGTGACTTACATTTACATTTACATTTAGTCATTTAGCAGACGCTTTTATCCAAATCGTATTATATATATATATATATATATATTTATATAATAAATTGCTGATGTTTGAGATGTTTGTTCACTTCCTGAAAAGTTTTGGCAATAAAAGTTTTAATTTTATGCAAACTCAATTGTAAGAATATATTTATATTTGCTTAAACATCCAAACATTAAGAGATTTCAAGCAAATGTTTTCTGTAAGATATGATCTGTAATTGTCTGTCAATTATTAATGGATATTTTTATATTTTATATAAGAATTTATTTAAATAATTGAATGAAATGTCAATTATTAATGGATATTTTTATATTTTATATAAGAATTTATTTAAATAATTGAATGAAATGTCAATTATTAATGGATATTTTTATATTTTTTATAATAATTTATTTAAATAGTTGAATGAAATGTCAATTATTAATGGATATTTTTATATTTTTTATAATAATTTATTTAAATAGTTGAATGAAATGTCAATTATTAATGGATATTTTTATGTTTTATATAAGAATTTATTTAAATAGTTGAATGAAATGTCAATTATTAATGGATATTTTTATATTTTATATAAGAATTTATTTAAATAGTTGAATTAAATGTTTGGACTTTGTCTTTTAGTGGAAGTCGTTCATCAAAGACGTTCAAGCCGAAGAAGAACATCCCAGAAGGCTCTCATCAATATGAGTTGCTCAAGCACGCTGAAGCCACGCTGGGAAGCGGAAACCTGCGAGCGGCCGTCATGTTACCGGACGGAGAAGACCTCAACGAATGGATCGCTGTCAACAGTGCGTTTGTGTGAAGATCGATCTCATTGTTTAAGTGTTCCAATATAGCCAAGTGTGGTGACACACACATTTAACACACATTTATATTTAGTCATTTAGCAGACGCTTTTATCCAAAGCGACTCACAATAGTCGAGGAGACAATGAAGCGATAAATAGCCGATACAACAATAGATGAACAAGTGCTACACACACACATCTTAAAGAAAACATACGAGTTTATTCGTTAACGAGAATTCTGAACTTCATCGCACACTAAAAGTGTTTTTAATTTTTAATAAAGTTTGAAAAGTTGTTCAGAGGCTGATATCAAACACGCGTGGTGCTGATTGTTTATAGCCTTCTAAAAAACATCCAGTTGGGCCTACAGCAATACGCCTATATAAGTTTATTCTTCTGTACAAATATGATATTATATATATTATATGTCCCCTACACCTAAACCAAACCCCTTACCCAAAACATTCTGTTCCAACAACACAACACAACACAACACACAACTGTAAAAGTCAGCAAACATATGAAAGAGCAATTACAATGGGCTAAGTAAGGTTAAGTGTTTTGATGCATCCTGAAATCATTAATGCCACACGCACAAGCGCATACACGCGCACACAGACACGCACACGCGCACGCACGCACGCACACACACACACACAGCAGTGAACACACCCCTGGAGCAGTGGGCAGCAATTTATGCTGTGGCGCCCAGGGAGCAGTTGGCGTTGGCCTTGCTGAAGTTGGCCTTGCTGAAGGGCACCTAAGTCTTGAACCGGCCCGAGACTTGAACCTACAACCCTGGTGTTAGAAGTCAAACTCTTTAACCACTTGGCCATGACTTCCCCTTAAGCTTATCATAAGAATACGCTAACAATTCTCATGTTGTTTTTTTTAGCCGTGGACTTTTTCAACCAGATCAACATGCTGTATGGCACCATCACAGAATTCTGCACTGAAGTAAGCTGCTCTGTGATGTCTGCAGGACCCAGGTGAACAAACAGCTTGTTGTTCATTTACTCTGTTTGATCTGTAGAATGTATTTAAGCAGTTGTTGGCCACAAGATCTTAAACTTGATTGAAATGTCTTCAGATTTTGTTAATTTACAATATGCTCTTAGTTAGAAATACCTTAAAACTAAATGTTACATATAAATATATTTTGAAGTATAAAGGACATACCTTGTGTGATAATCACACAACTTTTTACATCCATAGATATGAATATCACTGGGCAGATGGCACCAACATCAAAAAACCCATCAAATGTTCAGCTCCAAAGTACATTGACTACCTGATGACCTGGGTTCAAGATCAGCTGGATGATGAAACCCTGTTCCCTTCTAAGATTGGTTCGTTTGACCTTATTGACGAACCTTATCACAGATTTAGCCATCTAGAAAAACCGGTTCTGTCTACATAATACTTCATCTGTCTTTCCAGGTGTTCCTTTTCCGAAGAACTTCATGTCAGTGGCCAAGACCATCCTGAAGCGTCTGTTCAGAGTCTATGCACATATTTACCATCAGCATTTCGACTCCGTCATGCAGCTGCAGGAGGAAGCCCACCTCAACACTTCCTTCAAGCATTTCATCTTCTTTGTGCAGGTAACACACAATCATGCGTCAATAAACCAATGTATGCAAGCAATTTTAGACCTTGACGCGTGTCAAGCATTACATGCACAACACTGTTGTTTAGCTCGTTTTTGATTCTGACTTTTGTTGACCCTCCGTAGGAGTTCAATCTCATTGACCGCAGAGAGCTGGCACCTCTGCAGGATCTTATCGAGAAACTGGGAAGCAAGGACAGATAGACCCCGATACGTCCATCATATCTGTCACATTTTCTGCAGTCTGAGCACTCCTAAAGACCGCTTCCTGCTTTTATTAGTTTGAGCACACCGATTGAATATATCCCAGCTGTGCTTCATTGAAGGGTCATCCTGAAAACTTGCTGTGTGCTACGTGTAAAAAGCATTTTTATTTTCAATTTTTTTCCTTTCTCTCAGTATTACACTGTAATCTGTGATTTGTTTTAGATATTTTCATTGACTGGGAAATGAAATCAGCATCAGAATTTAGTTTTTATAGAAGTAAAACAAAATGTAATACGTGTTTTTGTAGAGACAAAAGGGTAAGATCTACTTGGGGGACTATTTTTGTAAGATTGCATTTTGCATTCAATTTTTTATTCTATCGTTTTCTTTGTTTATTCAAATCTGAACCGATTTTTGTGTTACATTTTTTGTTGTCGACCCCGTTTCTGTGTGATTGTCCTTTTCAAGACCTGTATTATGATTTCAAAGAAATTATTAGTAGCTTAGAACTAAAATGTATAGGTTTGTTTACATTTATTCATTTAGCAGACACTTTTATCTAAAGCGATTTACAAATGTGGGAACATTTAACATTCTGCCTTACAACCCAACAATTAATAAAGTTTATAATTATGTTTTTATGTCTGGACATTTAATAACTAAACTTGAGTATTTTAAGTGATGTTTAAGTGATGTGATTTATTTTTGAAAGAAAATCTCATCTTTAAATATTCTTAATGAAAAAATATTCTTATTAAATAACATGTTCAGATAAAAAGAGTTAAAAAATATGATGAATTCAGCAAGTTTACTCATTTGAATATTTTCAATCCCTCGATGTCTTTGAGTTCTACCTAAAACAAAAAATAAATTCTTTCAAAATATTATAAAATAAATGGACTCGAGTAAAGAAGAAACAGGTGACTTTTATTTTGAAATGAGGTCGCTTAACCGGAAGCGCGCTGTCTGGTAAATGTAATGTGAGTTAAAAGTTCAAGTTTAGATTATGAAGAGTTTATAGGACACACAGACTCTATTATATATATTATATATATATACATTAATATTATAAATATCGTTCTTTGTGTGTTATTTAATGATGCTTATGAGAGAGATGAGACGCTTTTTCTGTAGCTCGGCTGTTCTCAGATCAGTGCATCGAGTTAAAAGAGTTTCTATAGAGGGAAATATTGGTAAGTTTATATTATTTAATTTCTTTAAAGTATAACCTTTCAATTCCAATCATAAAAATCAATCATGATTTTTATTTTACTAAAATAAACCAGTTTTTGCTTGATCAATCACTATTTGTATTAACATGATTTTACCAGAAAGTCTTTGTTAAAACTGTTTAATATAATAAATTATTAATTTACAAAATGATCTCAGATATTATAAAAGTGTTTTTGTGAAGAAATATGAAGATGTTGATCATGTGGGCGGAGTTAATTTGCATATTCATGACGTAAGATTATGAATAATTTACTAGGTAACAATTCTGAATTGCAGGAAATATGTACATAATTATTTCTATATATTTTAAATATTATATAATTTGTAAATATTTAAATATAATATTAATGATATTAATATAATAATAACATTGTATTTTTGTTAAAGCCCTTCGTCGATTAATAATTTAAATATAATAAAACCAAAAGATAATAATAATTTAAATATAATAAAACCAAAAGATAATAATAATTTAAATATAATAAAACCAAAAGATAATAATAATTTAAATATAATAAAACCAAAAGATAATAATAATTTAAATATAATAAAAGCAAAAGATAATAATAATTTAAATAAAATAAAAGCAAAAGATAATAATAATTTAAATATAATAAAACCAAAAGATAATAATAATTTAAATATAATAAAAACAAAAGATAATAATAATTTAAATATAATAAAACCAAAAGATAATAATAATTTAAATATAATAAAACCAAAAGATAATAATAATTTAAATATAATAAAACCAAAAGATAATAATAATTTAAATATAATAAAACCAAAAGATAATAATAATTTAAATATAATAAAACCAAAAGATAATAATAATTTAAATATAATAAAACCAAAAGATAATAATAATTTAAATATAATAAAACCAAAAGATAATAATAATTTAAATAAAATAAAAGCAAAAGATAATAATAATTTAAATATAATAAAACCAAAAGATAATAATAATTTAAATATAATAAAACCAAAAGATAATAATAATTTAAATATAATAAAACCAAAAGATAATAAAAATTTAAATATAATAAAACCAAAAGATAATAATAATTTAAATATAATAAAACCAAAAGATAATAATAATTTAAATATAATAAAACCAAAAGATAATAATAATTTAAATAAAATAAAACCAAAAGATAATAATAATTTAAATATAATAAAACCAAAAGATAATAATAATTTAAATATAATAAAACCAAAAGATAATAATAATTGTTGTTGTGATTTTGAACATGTCAAGCGGTGGGGAAGTCAACATTTGTCAGACTTCTGCAGAATGCCGGACAGGACTGGGAGGTGACGGCAGAACCCATAACCAAATGGCAGAACGTGGATCACATGTCTCAGGTCACATCAAAACACATCATACACATTATTATGATATTGGGATTATTGATAACACTGGACACCCTTAAGTTCAGTTCTGTCTAAGATGTCAAACTAACTAACACGGAAAACAAAATTCCAATGCACTTTACCATCCACTACAATACTGTACATTATGTTTATAGTTCTGTCTAAAGTGTACATACACTTGTACATAATGTATAGGATGTTCATAGCACACCTGCCTGTATATCTGCTTGTATATTAACCTGTAAATCTGTCCATAATACTATATTCATATATTCTGTATCATTATTGTATATATACATATATATCCTGTATTTACTGCTTATTGCACTTCTGGTTAGATGCTACCTGCATTTCGTTGCCTTGTATCCTACATGTGCAATGACAATAAAGTTGAATCTAATCTAATCTAATCTAATCTAATCTAATCTAATCTAATCTAATCTAATGTTGGATTGTAATGGTTTGGTCCTCAGCAGTCAAGCAGTAACCTGTTGCAGATGATGTATCATGATCCAAAGCGCTGGTCCTACACCTTCCAGACCTTCTCATGCATGAGTCGCCTGCGGACACATCTGGAACCTCCGTCTTCCAGATTACTTCAATCCAAAGCAACTGCGGTACAGGTGTATGAACGCTCCGTCTACAGCGACAGGTGATTTCTTTCATTGCGAGCAGCAGTGACGTTAATGACATGCTGTCTTAGATCAGATCCATTTTTATTTGTCATCAATCGTTTGTGTCTTCTCGTTCATCAGGTACGTCTTTGCCTTAAACATGTTCGAGCTGGGCTGTATAAATTCAACAGAGTGGGCCGTGTATCAGGACTGGCATTCTTTTCTTGTTGAACAGTTTGGTCATCAGGTGCAGTTGGAAGGCATCATATATCTCAGAGCGTCTCCAAAGGTCTGCACAAACAATCGTCACTTTGAAATGTTGGATCACCTGTTTAAATAGTTCTGGTTAGTTCTGGTTAGTTGTGCTGTAGTAGCTTTAACAGCACTGCAGTCTGGCTACAGATGTTTTTAATAAAGAACAGCATTGATATGTTATGCATGGCCAGGCTTTGTTTATCCCAGAGGAGACATTTGGTAATGTGAGATGAGCATAAAATGCACTATGAATGAAAGCAAACGCCGCATACAGCATTAGGGTTTGATTGTTGTTTAAGCAACCTTACTTTAAATCTATATCCTTTCAGTAAGTATAATGTAGCTCAGCAGTGATGTTGTGTTCTCCAGACATGTATGGAGAGGTTAGGCAGACGGGGCAGGACTGAGGAACAGGGTGTTCAGCTGGATTATCTGGAGAAACTTCACACACAACATGAAAACTGGCTCATCAACAAGAGTACCAAGTGAGACCTCATATCGTGTCTTTCAATTTCAAATTCTTGAGGTCCGTGTTGTTTTGAAGATTTCAGCATTTGCGTTCTTCAGGGTTCATTTCGAGCACCTGGAAAAGGTTCCCGTGTTGGTTCTGGATGTAGGGGTGGAGTTTGAAAAGAATCCCAGTGTACAGGACAAGCTTCTGATAGAGGTGCAGTGGATCTTTCTCACAACCTTTAACACTGTTTTATGTGATCCAGTCTCTGGAAATTAAGCTCATGATCTAATTCGGACAGCATCACAATCCATGAATCAGTGACTCGGTTATACATTTTCTAAAATCTTTTGTAGAGAACATGATTTACAGTTCCTTACCACTACAGATAATATGTTAATGTAATTGTGTTGACATCTCTAAACTTTGTTTTCCCTTCTAGGTTGAAACGTTTTTCAGCAGATTATAAAAGAGAATATTGACCAGTTCTCTATGGCAGAGAATCTGGGAATCTGGACCAGACCACTTCACTGTTCTAAATGTTTGAATGTTTGTACTTGGTGCACAGAAATACTGACATGAGTGTTTACTGTTTTATTTATGAAAGTGCATCGATAGACTTTGAATATTAATATGTCTCTTACACAACATAAATGCTGTTTTTAAACATTTGCCAGTCAACCTGTTACATGTGATTTTCTTTTGGTGGTCATCATATATTTAGCGCAGGTATGTGGGAACAGTTACATCAATAGACTTGTGTTAAATGTATTATTTATGAGAATACTGTGATATTTTGAAGACCTTTCTCGAGATTTTCCTCTGTGATTCAGTAGTTCATATTTGAAGTTGTTGTAGTGTAACATTCACAGGTTTAATATTAAAGAATGTATATCCCATACAGTACAGTTTTAAGCTTTTGAAACTATTCTCACACAAACTGTTTTTATATTTCTGTACATTGAAGGCACGGTAATATCAAAGCAATCAGGTTAAATTTTGAAAAATGTCTCAGTTTGTTTTCTAAAGAAGAAACTAAAACTGCTCAAAAATGATATGATGATGAATAAATGACACTGTTTAATTTTTGGGTGAACTGTCCACTGAAAATGGAGAGAGAGAATCAAATATTTAAAGTTTGGATAATATATATTTTTAATAACATTGTCAGGCAGATAAATATTAACAGGGGTGTAGAAGAAATAAAACAAACAACTATTTCTAGAGGCATTCACAGAAGGCACAGTTATGAGTACCTTTCGCAAGGTTCTATGGGATAAATCTCATGTTTGTGCACTTGTGGTAGATCTCTGAACACAATCTGAATGCATAATTATTATTATTATTATTGCATCTCGTATTCTCTTGCTGGTCGTGTGTACATTCATGACATCACGGGCTCGGGTAGGCTACCATACAGAACCTACACTGTACCAACCCCGGTCACCAAACCCAGAACTATTTCCATTAAAATACCTTCATAATACTATAATAAATGTGTTTTAAACACCGACCGAACCTATATATGATTTTACTTTCCACACATTGAGATCCTCAGAGTTGATGATGTAAACAAAATGACAGTGAAAGATGTGAACGTTTTGTTCATGTTCAGATTGCTTCCGGTTAAACAAGCCACCAAGTTCGAAGCGAGTTGTTTTATTTATTCCGCGATTCAACACCTGAATCACCAACCTGTCAGATGGCCGTCACTTGGTATCATGTAAAGGCATGTGCATACTGAAGCCTCATGCACATGTTCAGTCATTGTAAACAAGAGAGCCGAGCTGTGAGTGTTCAGCTCGCTTTTCTGGACGTCCATGTGTGGCGACACCTGCCACAGCGTGTGAGGTCAATCATCAGCGAACGTAAGACGGCCAGGTCCTTCGCTTTTCATCCAGCGTCTGTAGCGTTTCCATCTGGAGTCTGTGGCCATCTTCATCTTCATCTCTTCCTCCTGCTCCTGTCTGTACATCTGACACACATTCATAACAAACATTCTTAAAGCATGAGTGACCAGAGAGACATCAGACACAGATAGACGGTGTGAAGCATCAGATAGACTGCTGGGGAAATCAAACAACAATCACGTTCAGGTAAACAGAAAGCAGGGAAGCTCAAGAAATCTGCATGGAAACGTCCAGAAAAGATCAGACAGACAGAACTATCTAACAGACAGAGAGATTCTGACAAATGTTTAAATCACAATCGCATTGTTGAGATCACGTTTAACGCGATTACTCATATGGAAAACAAAGTCGGTAAATAGATATATTAGTAATACAAAATCAGATTAATTAAGTATGAACTGAATAATTCAGATAAATAATGACAAAATGATTGCTTTACCTCGATACGTTTCTATAATAATTTAAGCCCAATTGAAACTTAATTATTAAGAATTCCAGTGGGAACGATCACACAGACCAGACAGACAGACAGAAAGAAGGAATAATAAGACAGAAAGACATCACGACAATCGGACAAACATTACATTTTCCAACAGGAAAGTTTCACACATTTAAAACTCCTTGAGAAATAACGAGAGTAAGAAATGTGGATTCCAAACTGACCTCATACTTGTCTTTGATCCAGAGGTCCTTCTGTAAAAACTCTTCTACCATGACGCTGTCCAGACTGTCAAACTGAGCCTGCGACATCTTCATGTTCCTGCGGATCAGGTAGAGTTTCTCCTGCTCTCCGTACTCCTCTCTGCGGACGGTGAAGCGATAAAACCACGAGAAGTGCCAGGCCACACAAACGCACAGATGATACGGGAACAGGAGGATTTTGCACAGGAGAATGTCTGAGACGTTAGGCTTCTGATAACCTCCTTTGATATCGATCTTGTTTTTAATAATGTCTCTGATGATCTGCTCCTCTTCCTCCCGGATCTCGTCTTTGGATCGCCGGTTCTTCCCTTTCTCTTTGGTTCTGTTCAGCAGGCCCTGTTGCTTGGCCAGTTCGGTGGCTTGGATGCGATACTTGGGCACCGTCATCAGGTAGTTTATGGCCTCCGTGTAGCTGCTCCACCAACTGTAATACTGAACACAAACAAAACCCTTCTTTAGGAAATGACTTCAGATCAGAGAGTGAGTAACGATCGTCACGTATGTTTTACATTTACATTTAGTCATTTAGCAGACGCTTTTATCCAAAGCGACTTACAATAGTCGAGGAGACAATGAAGCGGTAAATAGCCGATACAACAATAGGTGAACAAGTGCTACAACAATGTTACCGAGTTACACAGAGAGAGAAGTTACAAAAAGTATATATATAATTTTTTTTTTTTTGATAGAGTGAGTAGTTAGAAGAGTTAGTGAGTTAGGTGTAGCCGGAAAAGATGAGTTTTTAGGAGTTTTTTGAAGATAGAGATCGAGTCTGACAAGCGTGAAGCAGATCGTGCCACCATCGAGGAACTGAAGATGTATGAGGAGCGGTTACCTGAAATAAAGAGATGGCACAAACAGTCACGAGGATCACAAGGCGAACGTCGACTTTAGGAGCGAGTCTTCTCCTGTAGTATGTGTAGTAGTGACTGTAATATTCCTCCGGGTGGTCCAGCATGTAATCATAATCCCTCCGAGACTCTTCATCCTGCAGAACACAACATCACTCAGAACCTCCAATCACCAGTGACACCTGCTCTGGAACACTCCTCTGTGATTGGTCCAAATGTTACACTCCTGAGGACATTCTGCTACTTTTTTAGTATTTTTATAATTCAATGCCATTAGAAACAAACATTCAAATTAACATTAGCTGAAAGAGAAGAATTATAAGACATAAATGTCAGGGGTTTTATGTTTTCAGTACTTTTTTTGTTTTTATTCAAAGAGATTTAAATCACTTAAAGAAAAATAACTTTTCCTAATCATAACTGATGTTTTGCAGACTGTGTGACGTCACAGGAGGAGCAGTGGTGACACAGTGATGACCCCTTCCCCCCCCCGCAGGTGTTATGACGTCACAGGAGGAGCAGTGGTGACACAGTGATGACCCCTTCCCCCCCCCGCAGGTGTTATGACGTCACAGGAGGAGCAGTGATGACACAGTGATGACCCCGCCCCCCCCCCCGCAGGTGTTATGACGTCACAGGAGGAGCAGTGGTGACACAGTGATGACCCCTTCCCCCCCCCGCAGGTGTTATGACGTCACAGGAGGAGCAGTGATGACACAGTGATGACCCCGCCCCCCCCGCAGGTGTTATGACGTCACAGGAGGAGCAGTGATGACACAGTGATGACCCCGCCCCCCCCGCAGGTGTTATGACGTCACAGGAGGAGCAGTGATGACACAGTGATGACCCCGCCCCCCCGCAGGTGTTATGACGTCACAGGAGGAGCAGTGATGACACAGTGATGACCCCGCCCCCCCCGGAGGTGTTATGACGTCACAGGAGGAGCAGTGATGACACAGTGATGAACCCGCCCCCCCCGCAGGTGTTATGACGTCACAGGAGGAGCAGTGATGACACAGTGATGACCCCTTCCCCCCCCCCGCAGGTGTTATGACATCACAGGAGGAGCAGTGATGACACAGTGATGACCCCGCCCCCCCCCCCCCGCAGGTGTTATGACGTCACAGGAGGAGCAGTGGTGACACAGTGATGACCCCGCCCCCCCCCCCCCCCGCAGGTGTTATGACGTCACAGGAGGAGCAGTGATGACACAGTGATGACCCCGCCCCCCCCCGCAGGTGTTATGACGTCACAGGAGGAGCAGTGATGACACAGTGATGACCCCGCCCCCCCCCGCAGGTGTTATGACGTCACAGGAGGAGCAGTGATGACACAGTGATGACCCCTTCCCCCCCCCGCAGGTGTTATGACGTCACAGGAGGAGCAGTGATGACACAGTGATGACCCCGCCCCACCCCGCAGGTGTTATGACGTCACAGGAGGAGCAGTGATGACACAGTGATGACCCCTTCCCCCCCCCGCAGGTGTTATGACGTCACAGGAGGAGCAGTGATGACACAGTGATGACCCCGCCCCCCCCCGCAGGTGTTATGACGTCACAGGAGGAGCAGTGATGACACAGTGATGACCCCGCCCCCCCCGCAGGTGTTATGACGTCACAGGAGGAGCAGTGATGACACAGTGATGACCCCTTCCCCCCCCCCCGCAGGTGTTATGACATCACAGGAGGAGCAGTGATGACACAGTGATGACCCCGCCCCCCCCCCGCAGGTGTTATGACGTCACAGGAGGAGCAGTGATGACACAGTGATGACCCCGCCCCCCCCCCCCGCAGGTGTTATGACGTCACAGGAGGAGCAGTGATGACACAGTGATGACCCCGCCCCCCCCCCCCGCAGGTGTTATGACGTCACAGGAGGAGCAGTGATGACACAGTGATGACCCCGCCCCCCCCCGCAGGTGTTATGACGTCACAGGAGGAGCAGTGATGACACAGTGATGACCCCTTCCCCCCCCCCGCAGGTGTTATGACATCACAGGAGGAGCAGTGATGACACAGTGATGACCCCTTCCCCCCCCCCGCAGGTGTTATGACGTCACAGGAGGAGCAGTGATGACACAGTGATGACCCCTTCCCCCCCCCCGCAGGTGTTATGACATCACAGGAGGAGCAGTGATGACACAGTGATGACCCCGCCCCCCCCCCCGCAGGTGTTATGACATCACAGGAGGAGCAGTGATGACACAGTGATGACCCCGCCCCCCCCCCCGCAGGTGTTATGACATCACAGGAGGAGCAGTGATGACACAGTGATGACCCCGCCCCCCCCCCCCGCAGGTGTTATGACATCACAGGAGGAGCAGTGATGACACAGTGATGACCCCGCCCCCCCCCCGCAGGTGTTATGACATCACAGGAGGAGCAGTGATGACACAGTGATGACCCCGCCCCCCCCCCGCAGGTGTTATGACATCACAGGAGGAGCAGTGATGACACAGTGATGACCCCGCCCCCCCCCCCCGCAGGTGTTATGACGTCACAGGAGGAGCAGTGGTGACACAGTGATGACCCCGCCCCCCCCCCCCCGCAGGTGTTATGACGTCACAGGAGGAGCAGTGATGACACAGTGATGACCCCGCTCCCCCCCGCAGGTGTTATGACGTCACAGGAGGAGCAGTGATGACACAGTGATGACCCCACCCCCCCCCGCAGGTGTTATGACGTCACAGGAGGAGCAGTGATGACCCCGCCCCCCCCCCCCCCGCAAGTGTTATGACGTCACAGGAGGAGCAGTGATGACACAAGACGTCACAGGAGGAGCAGTGATGACCCCGCCCCCCCGCAGGTGTTATGACGTCACAGGAGGAGCAGTGATGACACAAGACGTCACAGGAGGAGCAGTGATGACACAATGATGACCCCGCCCCCCCGCAGGTGTTATGACGTCACAGGAGGAGCAGTGATGACACAGTGATGACCCCTTCCCCCCCGCAGGTGTTATGACGTCACTTATACCTTGAGCGTCTCGTACGCTGTGGCCACGAGTAAGAACTTGAGCTGCGCGGACTCTCGGGTGTCGTCGCTCTCTCCGGGCTGATATTTATCCGGGTGGAACTTCCGGGCCAGCTGTCGGTACGCGCGTCCGATCTCGGCTTTACCGGAGTCGCGAGACACCGCGAGCACGTCATAACAGCTCTGAGTCCCGCAGTAAAGTCCTTCGATGAGAGCGGACACTGACGTCACGACACACAGCAGCGCGAGGACAGCACACGCGCACGCGTTGCGTGTCAGAGCTGCGGAAGCGGCCATGTCGCGCTCTGATGCTGCTGCTGCTGCTGGTGACGCGCTCTGATGACGTCATGACCACGCGTCACTCCCAGGGACTTTTACGCAGATATTTATTTATTTGTTGATTGTAACTTTTTATTTTTGTATTTTTTATTTCTTTTCTTTCTTCTGTTTAAGGTTTCCCTGACTTTATAACTTTTGTTGTATATGTCTCTGTCTGTTGTTTAAAGCACTAATAAATATTATTTTATTATGTTTATTTTTATTTATTTTTATTTATTTATTGTCAATTAGTTAAGTATTGAATTCAAGCATATACATGTTTTGATTATTATTGTCAAAGTTTCATTCGTGTTTTTTTTAATGTGCATAAATTAGTTTTTTGAGCAGAAAGGATTTAGCAGATCACATTTAAAACTTTTGACAAAATTAAATAAGATTATTTTTAGTTTTCAAACAAGATTTGACTTATATGTTTTTTTATTCACTTTTAAATAAAATATCCCGAACAGTGTGGATGTTTTGTCATTTTATTCTAAAAGAAAATTTAAATCATTGTGAATTAAAAAATAAAACATAAAACAACGTCATAAAATAACTCCATTTGATTTTATAATTAATTCTTAATTATCCGTTTAATAACGATCTCTGGTTGTGACGTCATCATTGGCCCGCGCTTCTCGTCACAGCGTTGAGATTTCCCGCCATTTTTGACGTCATGACGCTCGCTCACAACGCGTCCAATAAAAACGCGTTTAAACGACAACAGAGCGCGTCAGATGAAGAAGAAATGACGTCACGGATGAGTTTAATTGATAACTACAGGTCAGTTTAATCTGTTCTGTAAATACTGTTCACCACATCTATATACAATATACATATTAGTTTATTATTTAAAATATTCATTAATTACTTCAGGTCCAAAATGTGCACATTACTTGAAGCACAGAAATAACTTAATTATTTTAATTAATATTAAATGTTTTATATATTTAATATTTAATTAATTTATAAAATACAAAACAATCAAGATTCAACCAATTATGAGTTTGAACATCTGTTTAATCGGTTAATAATTTAATTGTAATTCTATCGGTCTGACGCATCCACATGCGTAAAAATGATCTCAAATGTTTTTATGTTCTTATGATTTTGACATTTCTTTCCTTATTTTATATCAAAATACCGTTTTATTTTTATTGACTCGTCATTTTTCATGGAATAAGCTTGAACTAAACGTCGAGAACACGTGGATCCGGATCAGCGCTTCACGGCGCTGTAATAAAGAATCTGAAGTGTCAATCTGAGACCCTTAAAGATGTCATCACACTTCACCGCTGGCTTTGGGTCATATGTGCCGGTCCCAGTCCACGAAGACACGGTGAGAATTTCAGTAATTGGCGCATGTTTGGGAAAAGAGTTTTCCCCGAGGAACAAGGACTCACGGATGATTGGCCTTTATTTAGACACACAACCGTCCAAGCACAACACAACACAACACAACACAACATGAGAATAACACAACATGAGAATAACACAACATGAGAATAACACACATGAGAATAACACACATGTGAATAACACAACATGAGAATAACACACATGAGAATAACACAACATGAGAATAACACACATGAGAATAACACACATGAGAATAACACACATGAGAATAACACAACATGAGAATAACACACATGAGAATAACACAACATGAGAATAACACACATGAGAATAACACACATGAGAATAACACAACATGAGAATAACACACATGAGAATAACACACATGAGAATAACACAACATGAGAATAACACACATGAGAATAACACACATGAGAATAACACACATGAGAATAACACACATGAGAATAACACACATGAGAATAACACACATGAGAATAACACAACATGAGAATAACACACATGAGAATAACACACATGAGAATAACACACATGAGAATAACACAACATGAGAATAACACACATGAGAATAACACAACATGAGAATAACACACATGAGAATAACACACATGAGAATAACACAACATGAGAATAACACACATGAGAATAACACAACATGAGAATAACACACATGAGAATAACACACATGAGAATAACACACATGAGAATAACACACATGAGGATAACACACATGAGAATAACACACATGAGAATAACACACATGAGAATAACACACATGAGAATAACACACATGAGAATAACACACATGAGAATAACACACTTGAGAATAACACACATGAGAATAACACACATGAGAATAACACACATGAGAATAACACACATGAGAATAACACACTTGAGAATAACACACATGAGAATAACACACATGAGAATAACACACATGAGAATAACACACATGAGAATAACACACTTGAGAATAACACACATGAGAATAACACACATGAGAATAACACACATGAGAATAACACACATGAGAATAACACACATGAGTTCAGGATGGATGTTTCAGACATCATCACATGCGTTGACTGATATTTGGGGACTGAATGGTGCTGGACTCCCGATGTGCACAACTAAACCTCTGCAGATGATTCAGAATGCAGCGGCAAGAGTGATGTTCAATGAACCAAAAAGGACCCATGTAACACCTCTCTTCATAAAACTACATTGGCTTCCTGTAGCAGCTCGCATTGAATTTAAATGTCTTCTCATTGCCTACAAGACCACCACCGGTTCAGCACCCACTTACCTTAACTCACTAATGCAAAGATAT
>CM065666.1:2054285-2076785 GCA_033220385.1 Triplophysa yarkandensis
ATATTAAACCATTGATTTATTTACATATTTAATATATATTATTAACGTTTGTTATAATGCCTGCATTATATGATGAGTGATGATTGGGATGTTTTGGATGTTTAAGCACATGAAAATATCTATTGACTGAAGACAACAGAGTGAATGGAAAGTCTCTGTAATGTGTGTGTGTGTTTATTGCTTATGAATGGTACATTGATGAGATGAGGTAGATAAGAGAGTTGTAAATATTTAAATCAAGTGTCTGAATGATATTTCACATGCACAGAAAGCGTACAGAGATCAGTGGCATGATGTCTCGTGAGGTTTATGACTGCATAGCCCTTGACATTTGAATTTCCCACAGTGTTCAGAGAGGAACGACAATATTTCTCTGTTTATATCTTGATTTCCCACAAGAAGAAATATCATAGTATGCATTTCTTTCCATTTTTTTAAAAGAAAACACTGCAAATACCGGCCAATACTATACTATACTATACTACTTAGTATTTAAATTCTTATAGTATAAAATTAAAATTTAATATTTTCAAAGGACAGTCCACCCAGATATAAAAGTTCTGTCTCTCAATGTCTTTGTTCTGCTGGACATGAAGGGAGATATTTAGAGGAATGTTAGCAACTGAGATTTGTGGGGTACCATTGATTAGTCATAGAGGAGAATTCTCAATCATTTTTGTTGGGATTATCAAAAACCAAGTTATTTTGAAGAATTTCTTTGGCCCTTTTGACTACCATTTTAATTCAAATCTCAGTGGCTAACGTTCTTGTAACAAAACAAAAAATGTAGGCAACTCTGAACAACTTGAGGTTGAGTAATCCATGAGAGAATTATTCCTGTCACATTACTGAAGTTGAAAATATCACGTTGTAGAAAGGAACATTTTGTCTGTCATGTAAATTAAAAACATTAAGAGCAGAAAAAAGTTTTGTATCAGTGATAAGTACATATCTGGTGTTAGTTCATGGCACATAAAGACATGAAATATCAAGTATAGGATATAAGAAGACAACACAACTCGTGACTCATGAGTCTGTATTCACCGCAGTCAGTATAATGGGATTTGTTTTTGTTTATGTCATGTCAGGTTGTGTCACACCAGATGTGACGTCATCGGCGAGATACAATGATCTTAAAAGAAAGTTATCTGAAATATGTCACCGCAGATTATATTTGAGAGCTGTAGTGATTGATGCTTCATGTAATGTTTACTAAACCCAAATCTTCGTCCCCTGATCCTAAGACCACTCAAGAGGAGACACAATGCTGATACAATAATATCCTATACGATGAATTTACATTTTCAATTGGGAAATTCATTTCATTTTGTTGGTTGTCTATGACATCATGTCAGGTTGCTCCGCCACCACCTCATAGGAAATCTAGTACAGTGCAGATTTATAATAAATGTTGAAGCATGGAGTTAAGAATATATAATGTAAACTGAAGACACACACACACACACACACACACACACACACACACACACACACACACACACACACACACACACACACACATGCGCTCCCTGTTTTTGTAGAATGTAATAGTGTCAAGGGGATAAGAGTGTCTAGAGAATAGAAAATATCATCAGTGTGCATTGAAAATTAAGGAATTCTGAGAGTAAAGTGAAACAGATGTGTGTGTGTGTGTGTGTGTGTGTGTACACGTTTATTTACAGTTTGCCATTTTAAACAGTGCAAACAGAGCTGTGTGTGTGTGAGCGTGATGGACGTTAATGATTGTGGATTCAGTCGGACATGGAAGTCCAGCCGAGCGCCGTGATGTCTTGAGTGAGGCTGGGGCGGGCAATCAGCACTTTAATGGTGTGTTTGTGAACGCACACACACACATACACATTGGCTCTAATGTCTCACTCTTTATCTCTCTTTCTCTTCCTCTTCCACTCATGATGTGTTTATGTGGAGAGGGAGTTGCCCCTCTCTCTCTCTCTCTCTCTCTCTCTCTCTCTCTCTCTCTCTCTCTCTTTCTCTCTCTCTCTCTCTCTCTCTGGTCTCTCTCTGGTCTCTCTCTGGTCTCTCTCTCTCTCTCTTCTCTCTCTCTCTCTCTCTCTCTCTCTCTCTCTCTCTCTCTCTCTCTCTCTCTCTCTCAGTTCTTGGGATCTGAGGTCTGATTCTTCATGCACTCTCCCCCAGACTAACACACATCAACACACACACACACATAGATGCACATGTGACTGGGGCGGATGAGGGCTTTGATTCTTGTCTCTGCTTCATCCTGATGGTGAGTTTGTGTGTGTGTGTGTGTGTGTGTGTGTGTGTGTGTGTGTGTGTGTGTTCATAGAGGTTTACATTACTGAGCCTGTGTTGTGTGTGTGTGTGTGTGTGTGTGTGTGTGTGTTGTCTAGGATGTGTTAAAGTATGAGATTTTATTGCTCTTTCATAGCTCAGGAAGCTCAATGGAGCTTTAAATAAGTAAACTTGGACAATGGTTTCTGAGGTTCAGGGATATTTAAACAGAAAGTTTTGATGTGACATATTTATGAATCTGATCTTAAATATGACACATTTGATCATTCTGCAATGTCAGTTTAATATTAAAACCAGACGCTGTCATTTAAACGCATGTGGGACTTAGGTAACCGCAGATAAGAGTTGAGAACTCCTATGCATACACACACGCATGTGGGTTAATAAAGCATGTCTTTATGTGTTGGTTTAGTGGAATGACAAAAGCAGTCCTGCTTTCATAACCTTCCTGAGTTTATCACTTTTAATAAATCTTGCAGAATGTCAGAAACGGGGCGGATTGAGTTTCATTTGGGATTTGACTGATATAGAGACGGGCCACTGCGGTGGGTGGGGGTGAGGGAGGTGAGAGGGACGAGGCATATCAGGAGAGAATGGGTGACCCGTCACTGATAATACACTTTACATGGATGTATGAGTTATTGGATTTGTGATTTTCTGAATTATGAGAGGTGTTAGTCACAATACTGAAAATGTAAGATATATCTTTTAGAGCTTTTAATAAAAAAATGTATCTTATTGTTGGATGAACTACCACCATGAGATATGTTATAACCTGTATTATTAATTTATTTCTTTTGTGCATTTACTGCTTTGAAAAGTTTAAGAAGCATTTTATACATTTTTATTTTACATAAAATGTATTTGTTGTATAGGAATTTTTTATTAATGTATAAAAATTATATACATAGCTAAACTTTATATTCTGCAAATTCTTTGAAAAAATAATAAATGTCATTAAATCAAATTTTGGTATAGACTATGGCGATCACAATATAATTTTGTGATCTTTAACTTAGTATTGTTCATTCTAGGGAGTCATAACATTGTTTATAGAAAATGATACATTTATAATTGCTGAATTACATCTAAAACTGTCTCCTCGACTATTGTAAGTCGCTTTGGATAAAAGAGTCTGCTAAATGATTAAATATAAATGTAAATGTAAAATTACTTTTATCCTATTTTTTTCAAAACTATGTTCTTGGGGTGATAATGTATTTTTTTTTTTTTTTTATTAATTTGGAAGACAAACTAGAACAGCTGCATTTTGACACAACAGTGTTACGTTCAGACAAACACAAGCTGCTCAGATGAAGAATGTCCTGTGAGGACATCAGCTGAGATCCATCATGTTCAGGGTTTGTTTTAAAATATACCACAAATTTAGATTAATAATTTATTCACATCTCTCTTCGCGTCAGACCAAAGACATGATGTGGGAAAGACATAATCTACGGAGTGAATCGGTATTATTAAAAACATTGTGTTTGGTCAATGTGTTTGAGTGCCACAAATGAGCTCTGAAGCACTTTGTGTGTGTGTGTGTGTGTGTGTGTGTGTGTGTGTGTGTGTGTGTGTGTGTGTGTGTGTGTGTGTGTGTGTGTGTGTGTGTGTGTGTGTGTGTGTGTGTATGTGTGTGTGTGTGTGTGTGTGTGTGTGTGTGTGTGTGTGTGTGAGTGTGTGTGTGTGTGTGTGTGTGTGTGTGTGTGTGTGTGTGTGTGTGTGTGTGTGTGTGTGTGCGCGTGGCACTAAACACTTCAGGATGCATCAAAACACTTAACCTTACTTAACCCATTCTAATTCTTTCTGATTGCTCTTTCATATGTTTGCTGACTTTTACAGTTGTGTGTTGTGTTGTGTTGTTTGTACAGAAGAATAAACTTATATAGGCGTATTGCTGTAGGCCCAACTGGATGTTTTTTAGAAGGCTATAAACAATCAGCACCACGCGTATTTGATATCAGCCTCTGAACAACTTTTCAAACTTTATTAAAAATCTCCATCCACTTTTTGGAGATTTGTGTGTTCATGATGCATTATTTGTGTATTCTTTTAGTGTGCGATGAAGTTCGGTATTCTCGTTAACGAATAAACTCGTATGTTTTCTTTAAGATGCTTAAAAAGTCGAGCAGGTTATAACTAAAGTGTATTTTGCATTGGAATAAATTAAGTGTTTTATATAAGGCATTTCAACAAAATATAAGGGTTATGGCAGGGAAATTGTATAATGTACTAAAACAACATATGTGTGTACATCATCCAAACTTCTTGGAAATGTTCATTTTAACAAACAGTGGATGTTTGAGAAAGTAAGAATTTAAGGTTTGTCTACTGCTTAATATGAGCTGAAGCTGACCTGAATTAAACTCTGTCATTCATCTCGCTATTCTGAGATGTAATGTGGCTCAAATGAGATAGTTGTTTGAGAGCAGGGACGAGGGATAAAGAAAATGAGGTTTCCCTGTGGTGTCCAGGCTAATGACTGCAGCGGGTATCTCTCATTGGGCCGGATGGATGACGGTTTGTGTGTCTTAATCGAGTATTGTGTGTCCCTGACCTTCAGCGTTTCATTAATCTTACCTCTGCGTCCTTGCCTCATGCTTCCTGAGAACAGGAATATTTTGGGACATAGTGCTGAGATTGTCTTTGAGAGTCGTAAAAATAGGAAGGGTCGCCTTTTTATCGTTGAATAATTTACGGCTGTATTTGGCGTGACACTTCCCCATTTGATCGAATTTTAAGTGTTGCAGCTGTTAAACAATATCACGTGAGCCCAGAGGACAACGTTATTGCTCAGATGTTGATCTTTTATTGCTCAGGAGTTTGGATGGAGTTCCCGGTTGTGTTTCAGCTTAGTCTCGGATGTTTCTCCGAAAATGTACTTGAGTAAAATAAAAACAAAAACAAATTATTACATTTTTGTAGAGGATTTGAGTGAATTTATAAGAAATGTTTAATTTTCTATTGAGATTTTTAATAATAATGACTTTTGATTTTGATCAGTTTGAGACATTGTTTAGATCTCTTATGAGATCAATTTGCTCTCCATTTAAGCTCATCGTTGTAGAGGAAATCATTAAAATCGAATTTTTTTATTAATATTGTGACAGATCAGATCATGAGATGGATGAAATGAGTTGTTCTAAAATCTTATCAGCTGCATACACGGCGTGCTATTGCATCATCGTTTGCGCGTCTGCTGTCTGTTCACAAAACGACATCATTGTGTTAAACTCTGAATGACCTTATGACAGACATGTATGTACAGTATCATTGGTGGATGAGGCAATATTAGACCGTCACCAACGCAGAATCTCTAGAAATGTTGAAGAGATGTTGTCATGTGAGCATTTGTTTTACCATAAGGCTACATTTTGACACATCATTTTCCTATAAATCATGAAAGTTTAACATATAAACCCAAGAGTCAGAAGTACATTTACATTTAGTCATTTAGCAGACGCTTTTATCCAAAGCGACTTACAATAGTCGAGGAGACAATGAAGCGGTAAATAGCCGATACAACAATAGGTGAACAAGTGCTACAACAATGCTACCTTAATGCATTTTTATTTTTATTTTTATTTTTTTTTTTGATAGAGTGAGTAGGTTAGAAATGTAGTGAGTTAGTGAGTTAGATGTAGCCGGAAAAGATGAGTTATTAAAGTTCATCATCTCCGTATATTATTATCAGTGCTTTATTTCCCACTGTCACGTCATAAATGACTTTCAGTGTTAGTTATAAACAAAAAACAGCTAATATAAGATTAAATTTAATGCAAATCCCTAAATGTTCTGTTTTCTTTACTGTAAATGTTATTATTATTTTTCAACCTACTTTTAAAGTTTTACATGACTTTAACTAAATAGAAGTCATTTAAATGTTACAGGAACTGGCTACCTGTCAAACAATATTTATTTATAAAAACTCATAAGTCTCATGACGAACAATCAACACTTAATTTTAAGTAATTTTACCAACATACGTTTATGAAAATGACAGAGCATTAACAATATTTTATGAGGGCCAATATATGATTTAAAAAAATGATTTTGTCCATCTCTTTAAAAGTAATTCAATGTTTTTCTGACTTCATAGTGAAATGAAGATCATGATGGAAATATTAAGTGCAGTGTGTAGACATGTGTTTGTGTGTGTATATGATCCAATTTGTCACGTAAGAGGCTTGCCTAATGTAATGTAGTAGTGTTTTGGTTTGCGATGCACGTCGTCTCGGCGTGTGTCCGCTCTGATGTGTTTGCCCCCGCAGCCCGTTCTGTTACACCCTTAATCCATGGTTTCTCATGCTGAACGGATGCTGCGTCTTCTGCACCCATCTCACTCATTCTGCCAGCGGTGACCCACTGGGACAACAGCATATTAACTTCAGCATCCCATTGATTTATCAATCAGGCCAACATTTATGTCCAGCAGCAATGTGCTTAGCTCGATTTCTAGGCACAGAATCCTTAAGGAGTGAAAGGATTATCGATGTCAAGCGTGATAACCTTTACTGGACTGGGACAAACCGACATGTTTCATCTTGTCAACACAGACCGATAAAACACATAGGAGTTTATTCATCAAACATTAACGCTTGAGAATTCTTTTGCATTTTTTGAGATTCTTCGAGTTCGACCCCTCTTTAGATTTAGACCGGAGGGAAGAGACCTTGTTTAAAGAATAATTTATTGGAAATGTCAAAGCAGCTGTATGTCTGAAATAGTCAAGATGTAGGCGAAGGGAAAGCAGACGCTGTTTAATGGTGTTTAGAGCAGAAAGAGGAAGTGATGAATGATGTATTATATTCTATAAAAGCCTTTCTGACGAAACACTGTCAAATTTAACCAAACATTAATTTTGTCCTGTTCGTGGAAATCTCACTCTCTCTCTCTATTTCTATCTTTCCTTTATTCCACACTTGAAATTATACATCTGTATATTTCACATCACAGAGAAGAGAATGATGATTTACTTTACCATTCAGTTTAATTCCTATTGTCTTCTGAAGACCTTACGGCATACATGTTCACAACTTAAATCCAGCGGCTGTTAAAGCCTTCAAATATTTTCATTTGTCATGTTCTCTCACTTCTCACCTTCACCTGTTGGCATCGATGCGTTACACAGACACTGAGAGACTAAAACACAACATCTTATGCAATACATTCTAGTGATGTGAGTCAATGATGTGAGGTCAAATCAGAGGGATTTCAGGTCAATGTTTTATACAAGTTTACTCTGTCCAAGCAACATTTTAATAAGAATTAGGGAAGTTAAAGTACATTGAAATGGATCAATGCATGAACTTTATTATTAAGAAAATGATGCATTTCTGTAAAAGTATTGATATTCTATATTTATTTTTACACTCTTAACATTGCGTTTTCACCAAAGTGTGCAGTTTCTTTCGTTCGATAGAACATTCATTTAATACATTTTGGTTGTTGTCGCATCCCAGGAGTGTTTGGGGTATCTGCAAATAGGATATTGAAGTCATTTTGATAAATTCTTGTAGTGTTTCTATGTCACTCTGCCTAGAAGCTTTATCATAATGAATAAAACGAAAAAACAAACCGATAGATGAATTTGACTTTCAGACTTTGACATCAACAGGTGCCTAACAAACGCGAGGGATCTGCCAATACAGCGTGCCCTGGCATTATTTAATACGGTTTGCTCAGATATTCTGCTGACTAACTCAAAAAGATGTTTTCTGTCTGTTGGTGTGTTGAGTTGCATCCAGGATGAATTTCCAGTCATTATGTAAGACATCTCAGTGCGGTGAATGAATAATAGATGAGAGAATTTCCTGTTTAAAGATGGTTCAAACACCTAATGTACATTCATCCATTACATCATTAGTGACAGAATTACTGGTGCTTGTGTTTGGGGATTTAAACAAACCCTCCGTGTGTTAAATTATCAAAGCATCCTCTCCAGGAAATGTGAAGATCCAGTTTCTCAGCATCATTGTCTTATTGAGAAAAGTAAATACATTTACAGAAATTCTATCTGTTTACGTGAGATTGCTGTGAGCAGATCAGTTACAAAAACATGTCCGGCCCATGCGGTTTGCTTTTTAAAGGTTATTGGATCACCAAGAAGTCACAAGATAGGATTCATAGAAGCCCCTCTCACATGATGTATAATATTTTAGTTCTCTGCCATGAATAAATAGAGCAGCACTGTAAGAATGAAGCTCTTATCTGGCCTGTGGTATTTTTAGGATGAGAGAGAGGTTGTTACAGAACAGAGCGGCACAGAAGAGATCAGAGCTCAGAGGATTTCAAGTATAAAAATATCAAGTTTGAAGAACAAGAAAGCGAATGACATACAGTGACATTGTAACACATTTGCTTTCATTTATAACATTTTTGCTGTTTTAAAACTACACTTAACAGGAAACATTTTTTAATCTCTGCGATTTGTAAATGTAACTGTAATATTTGAGTCTTGTTCTGAATTGTAACACTGAGTTTTGCTTCCTCCAGATGTCTGAACCCAAGCAGGATGAGCCATGTGATCTTGAGGTACGGCGCTTGACCCCTGATGATGACCCGTCAGAAGCTCCGGACGATCTCACCCCGCTTGAGGAGGTACCTCCAAAACCTCTGAAACCTCCAGCATGGAGCGTTGGCCAAAAAGAAAAATGTACCGAGGTCCATACGACCGAAACACAGAGCGAAGAGCAGGTGGAAGACGAGGAGAAGAAGGCGGCGGAAGAACATCGACAGGTGCACGCTGCAGCTCATGCAGTAGCCGTCCTCGATGAGGAGAACGCCTCGGAGGCAGCCGACGCAAACGCCCCTCCATCATCATCCTCCTCGTCCTTTGTCATCCCTGAGCTGCGTTTGGATCACTCCTTCGGTGCCGACGGCCTCTCCACCCCCGGCACTGACGAAGAATACGAGGAGGATGATGAAGATGAGGAGGATGAGGAGGAGGAGGACAGCGATGATAACTTTCTGGACCGGCGGGACAGCGGGAAGCGGAGGAGCATGGTGGAGGCAACTTCCTGCGAGAAACACGCGGGCGGCCTCAGCGTGCAGAATTCACTGCGCAGACGCACACACAGCGAGGGCAGTCTGCTGCAGGACCCCCGCAGCACCTGCTTCACCTCTGACAACGCCATCAACTGTCTGGAGGCGGCGGGTTCGCTTCTGTCGCCCAAGACCCTGAAGAAAGAGCTGAGTCAGAACGGAGGCTCCATGCATCAGCTGTATATGCTGTTCTCTGGACGGAAAGTAAGTCTCTCTTTGTCTTACTGTCACACTTTATTTATATATCATTTTTCATTCACAATATTATCGTGCCACACTATTTCACAAAACAAACAATTCACCACATATATAAACGATATAACAACATAATTTCAGTTGAAATTATTTCTCTTTTGTGTCTGTGGTTTTTTTGTCCTCATGAGCTGCAGTTTCAGCATTAGACACCAGAGGTCTGAAACCAAACCCACAGTGACAGATGTCACAACTAAAAACTCACACACAAGTTTCTCATCCAATTCATTCTTGGATCTTCTGCAGCAAACTGTCATGTTAGCTTGAGAATTAAATAGAGCCGTACAATCAAAATATACCTAAATTAAATGCACAAAATAGTGATTATTCTTATTTTTATATTTTAGCATTCTTTTAAAAATATCTTATTTGTATATAAGATATATAATTGTATATAAGTGTCGTTTGTGTATTATACTATCTAATCAAGTTAAAACAATTTGTATTCAGTTTTGTTTTTTATTTTAAATAACGCCTTCTTATCTTAATTTATGTATTTTTATATGTTTTATATGGTTTTTATTTCATATTTAATATTATGCTGGAAATGAGATTAATTATAAATAAATTAACCAGTTAAATAACAAAGATTATCTTTACATTATAGTTCCTTACATTTCTCATGATATTCTTTAATATGACTATTTTCCAAACACATTTCAGCAAGTTTGTATTTTCTGGCCTCAAAAACAACGTTGCTGTTTGAATGAATGGCACATTTTTTGCTGAAAGCGGTGTTGTGTAAACTCTCAGAGTTCTGCGGTTCACTTAATGTTCTGCTAAAATGGGTATTTCACTAAATTATTCACACAAGTGCTTTTACAAAAAAACAGCTTTGCATTTTTGCATTTTTAGTGCTTCAACTAATAGACGTCTCTGATATCACGTTACATTAAAAAAAGATAATAACATGTACATTATCTATGGTATTAGAACATTTATGTTTTGTGTGTGATATAGGTTTACGATGTGTGTTATGTCAGTAAGTTGTGTTCTTCAGTATTCATCGACTAGGTGGCAGTGTGTGTGTGTTTATTTCCCTCAATATCTAAAGCATAAACCCGAGCACTTGAACTCAAACCAACATCTACACAAGCTATTTTAAGAACACTGTCATTTGTATCGAAATAAATGAGTGTGTTTGTGTATCTGAGTTGAACAAAGTTTATATACTGTAGAAACGCATGCATCAGTGATGAACTTATTTCTTTTTCTGAGAATTTTCAGCATATGTGTGTGTGTTCACGACTGGGGATGATTTGAACCCTTAAATGGCAGCGATGGGTTCATGGTGGAAGGAATGTGCAGGACCTGTGTGTGCGTGTGTGTGTGTGTGCGTGTGTGTGTGTGTGTGTGTGTGTGTGTGTGTCTTGGCAGATCCTCGGGCTTATTTTACGTCATGGGTTTTAGTTTTCTACAGCTGGCGGCCTCCATTATTTCACCTGACTGTAAATCACAGCACATTCCACATAAAAATCATGGAGAAAGCAGTTTTAACTCCTTTTTTTCTTCTCATCCTGTGCTTTAGCTCTTATTCGATACATAAACCCGCGCAGATGCAGATGGGTGCACAGTTTTGAAAATATCAGCCTCAAACAAGGTTTTCTTTTCAAATTTATATGCAATACTAGCGTAAGTTATCGTTATAATGTAAATGTTATTATTCATGTATTGCTTCCGTGAAATATTCAACCAATCGTACCCTTTTTCTTTTTTAAGGGACAGTGGATACAAAACTAAACTACATACATCTTTTTAAACATAAAGCAAAATGAAGACATATTTTGAAGTATGTAAACAACACTTCCGTTGTGACTCTGTGTGAACCTCAAGTTCACTATAAAGATGAATGTGTATGTGATCTTTTGTTGTGATCTGATACAGGACAGTCAGACACACACACGGCGTTGCTGTGGGTTACCAAACTGTTGATGTGGATGATGTAGAAAGCGTGATGATTGAAGTGTAGCGCACTTGTTCCAATAACTCCAGTAGAGTTTAATACTAACAGAACAACCTGTGCCAACGCTGCAGCTTATTCAGTCTCCTTCCGTCTATACTCATTATTTTACTTTTAAAGTATAGTATATACTTTAATATATATATATTATAAGAGCTTCATCCTCTTCAACATAAATAGAACAATATTAACAATATACATATTATATTATAACGTAGTATATCAAACTGTAATATTTACTTGGGTTCAAAAGGTTCAAAAACACTAGCATTTAGTCCTGTACTTCAGTTTATCTGAGTTAGTATATATGTAGGCTCTGAAGCTCTTAACGTGTCATGTTCTGCTTTTAATGAATGCAGTGCGCCTCTTTACTTTAAAATCTTGTGACATGGAAAAATGCAAAGTTGAATTGTGTTTATTTTGTGTTCTCTTGCGTGTGTTCTGGTGACCTCACGGAGAGATCCAGCTCTGTACTGACGTCTGTGTGCACCGTCCATCACATAAAACAATCACTGCAAAGGATTTCAGTATTATGTAGTATTTTACATGTGGGACAGTGTCGAAATATTGCTTTGTGCGGGAAACACTCAAAAGAGTCATGTCATGCATTTAACATAAGTCATATGAAACTTTCTGATAACATTTAAAAAGTCACAAATATTTTAAAAAGCGACGTGATATTCTTTCTATCTTCTTTGTGATAAAGAAAGTCATAAAGATTTAAAAGCCCATTCCTTTATTCATTGTCCAGAATGAACAGAAAACCGTTCAACCAGGGTTAGAATTGTAAGAGAGCTGTCAAGTTACACAGTCACACAGCCAGAAAGGTTTATATAGATATATAGAGATAAAATGGACCCAAGATGTAGATATTTCACACATCAGATAAGACATAGTAGAGATTACATCAATCTTTGTCAAAGAGATATATAGTGAGCTCAATAAACAGTCTTTCTCCTGCATGCGGACAGAAATCATGTACATTATTTGGTCAGGGTTTGTGAACATATACGTTTTAGTTTTCACATTATATTCTCTATAATGTCTACGATATATAACTTAAATGGTCCATTATAATACTTTAGAAACGTTCATTTGGCTGATATCACATATGCATTAAATCGGGAATAATGAACACGTTAAAACAATCACACAACAATGTACAATCTGTCAGTTTCTCTATCATTTGACATTGCCTCTTCCCGGCTGTTTAGTCATCTGTGATAGGATCATCTCTCAATAAGAGATAAAGATGTGTTTACAGACAGCATCTTTCCATCTTGGGTTCAGATTAAGTGTTCATTTTCATCCAGCCAAGTGTGGCTTCTAACTATAGCATTTATCTGTAAACACATGGAGGTCCAGAGAATCTGAGATATGTCAATAAAACTCGGAGGGCTGAAGTCCATCTGAACACAAACACATCAACAATCAAACTTCCAAATAGGTTCTCTTGAACTTAAATCCAGATGGTTCCTTGGTGGCAAACACAACAAAAATGTTGTATTTTTGTTGGAAATCGCTCCTGCCGTGCAAGAGCCGGTTCTGCAAACGAAATATTAGAATGTTTAAATCTAACTAACAAGAATTTCATTAGGATAAAGCTATAAAATATGATTGAAATCGAAGTTCTGAAATGGTCCTTATATATTTTTTCTTGGAGAATTTTCCAACAATTTTTCCGAGCTCAGGCATTTAAAGGAGCTTTTTATATTACTACTTATTTACTGTACATCTTATAGGACCACAACACGGACCATTAAGTGTCAGCAGCCCTCGCTGTATAATTTTATAAGAAATATATAATTTCATAAAATCAAAAAATAACAAAGGCAACCTTTGAATTTGGAATGCAAGTAAATAAGAACATATAGTGCATAACGTATGGAACAGACCAGCACAAATCAGCCTACGTAAAAAAAGGATCTACATCTCATAACAGAATTTTTTTTCACATTTTAAAAGCTACAGGAATTAACAATACAAGATAACAACACATTACATTTAAATATTCATTATGAAGATACTTTATATTTTAAATTGTTCTTATTCCTTTTTTAGTGTTATCTTGTTGCGGTTTACAGCTTGTTTATTCGAGCTCATGTATGTAAAGGATCATCACATGTTAATATTTGTCTCTACATCAGACCGTACCGCTGTCGCACGGACCATCATGTGTGTTGCTGTACTGTATATACGCTGCAGATTTGGACAATAGGTCACAGGGTCGCTCTGCTGCGGGTCACTGTGCTGTCCAGATCTGACTGCCTGAATGCGTAAGGAATAAATATTGACTTTAATGAGCAAACACGGCGAGTGTTGTGATGTACCATCAAACATCAAAAGAGAAACAGCAGAATGAAACTGAAGAGCAGCAAACACATGTCCTTCGTGTGTATGTTTACAGCGGTCGGGTCTTATTTATGTCACCATAAGCTTTCACATTTCTAATGTTTGTCTCTCAGAGTGCTACGTTGAATCCGACCATCATTTACCACCAGTAAAGCTTTTAGGAGTTACTGGAAGAGTGTGTGTGTGTGTGTGTGTGTGTGTGTGTGTGTGTGTGTGTGTGTGTGTGTGTGTGTGTGTGTGGTGTAATGTGGTTGAATGATGCAGCAACATCATCACATGATTTGGAGATTTTGTGGCTCTTTGCAGTTTGCCAGTAAAGGCACTTCAATCCACTGCGGCAGAAGCTCTGATTGTCACGAAATCAGATCCTCAGATCCTCTACAATCTACATTCATTTACACCCCAGTATTCTACACGTTTCAACATTTACAGTCACTTATTTCTGTTTCATTTTTGATAAACAATTTGAAGAAAAACTTTTTGTGTAACTGAGAATTCAACTCTTGTGGTTGCTGTATGTTAAAAGCAACACTCGAGAATGCGTGAAAATACATGAACGTTAAATCAATAAAACCTTCTTTCCAAGAACATATTGAGAAAAAGGTATGGACAGACATGAACATTTTCATGGCCCTGGTGCACACATATACATTAAACGAATAGACTGTAGTGATTTCTTTCTTCTGTCTGACCTGATGCCGCTGTAGAATGTGTGTCAGCGCATGCGTGTGATGTTTCATGTCTTGTTGCAGGGTTTGTTGCGGTGTGTTGTGCAGCTGTTGTGGTTGCTATAGCAGAACCGGTGCCAGTATGGCTGTTTTGACAGAGACTGCAGCATATGCTTTAGGTCACTGTATAATGTACAGCAAGTCAATGATGCACGATGATAGTAAGTGAGTTAAACCCGCTGTCCAACAGTCAGTTACCGTAAGTTACACCTCTCCGCTGTCATGGTTTCAAAACCTCGTACTGTCAGGAAGGTCTCTGTGATGATGGAAATCCAAATATTAGACCTTGTGCACAAACTTGTTCAAAAATGATTTAACAGACCATTGAAGAATACCCAGTGAGACCTGACAAGGCAAACGTCTTTTGAGAGAATGGGCATTAAAACACTGCTGGCACTTACAGGAATGTATCAATGGATTTAAATTTAAACGTGGACCACGGTGGGAATTTGGTCCATATGGCGTGTTGAGAGAGGAAGTCTACAGGATGGTGAGCCATCCACCACAATGTTCACAAACATCCTTCATCAGCGGATGATGTTACACAGACCGGAAGTTCTAACAGAGGTTCGGTGTTAATGGCAGGAAATCTTGTTAACACACAATAGAAGTTTTTATTGGGAATTAAAGCGCCGATATGTTTCTAAAGCTCAACTGGTAAAGTGTTAATAGTGTAAAGGTGATGTGTTTCAATCTATAATTTTATTAAATATTCAGTATCTTGGTCTTATTAAAAGTAAATCGATACCGAAACTGACTTTTAATATAAAAATATAATATACGTAATTATACACAGTTTGACTGTTAATGGGCACATATACATACGTATATGTAAATAAATGAAAAATATAAAATAATAACATTTACATCATATGAAGACAAGATGAAGGCAAAGTCTTAAAACGTTCTTGGTGCATATACGGTAAATCTGAAACACAGAAATCCAGCAAAATAAAAAAGGATTCACAAACAACAACATGCTGCTTCCAAAAAATGTAATTACATTTACATTAAATAAAAAATATTATCATTTTAAAGTTAAAGTTAACTATTTAAATGAATAGTTTATTTTAATTTATATAATCGAAAATGATATTTAAATTTAAATACAATTTATGTTCATTTCTATGACAATAACACACTTACAGTACATGTGTTTTTGTGTGTTGTGTTCTCAATGTCGAGCACCGGCACAGTTTACTTTCTGATGTGTTTTGGAGTGCTTTATATTCTGACCCACAGGAGTTCATGAGCGGGAGAGAGAGGAAATATTTACAGTCTCATACAGACGCTGGTCAAACAAACACTTAAAGGGCAATACAAATCTCTCCTTGTAGCTCCACATCACTTGTGTTGAGGAAAAATGCTTCAGACAGAAACTTTTTCAGATTTTCAAAAATCAGCGACAGATGAATGCATAAATACGAGCAAATCCATTAAGGAGACCTAAAGTCTATAACTGTTTTGTGAGATTTTATATTTCATACATATTTCTGGAACTGGCCATATTCTTGGGAGGTGATTGACAGCGCAGAATGATCGGGCTCCTCCCAACATTTGATGCTTTTCCACATGCTTGAATCTATTCCTTTATAAATCAGTGGCCTAAAACTCACCACTGTCCCATCTGTAAATAATACGTATGTTTTCTACGCTATTGTCAGAACGATGTTTACATCATCCGGCGTGATCTTCTGCAGCGTGGTGAATCCCTCGAGAGTTTGGACTTGATACAAAACATGTAATACAGTATGAGGAAATATTTTTATAACAGGGAAAGCCAAGAAAAGCTGTTGTCCAGTCTCAACATGAAGATCTGCACCATGTATGGCCACGGCCGCACTACAGGTCAAGACGGGGCGTTTACACTTACAACACAATGGCTCATTCTTCAGCAGTTTAACACACACACGCACACACACACACGCACACACACGCACGCACGCACGCACACACACACACACACACACACACACACACACACACACACACACACACAGTGGGCCTGAAACCCCCCCATACACCCACACTATACCCCTGTGAGGGCAGGAAGTGTAATGCGACTCTCCGGTCTGAGACCCGTGTTAATCCTCTGCATAGCTGGAGGCTAATCACACAATCACACAAACACACAATCTCACAAACACTCGATCTCACAAACTCACTGGATTACAGTCACCAGGTCACACACTCTCCGTGAAGCTCCATGGCTTGTATTGGGCGGTGAGGATTAACTTGTCTTGCTTTAGCCGCTTTTAGAACTCAGTTTCTCGATGATGTTTGTGTTTCTCCATGGATCATGCAGACTGTCTCTGTGTCTCTCTCTCCTCAGCTGAGCGGCGCTTCCGAATGCAGCTGTAACGTGGGTCCGGACGGCACCAAGAAGAAGAAATCCAAAAACCTGTGAGTCTTCTACTTTTTCATGGAAAAAAGTTCATTTGAAAGTATTGTGACTTTAGTTGAAATCTGAATCAGATTCTCTTTAGATTTTGCTGTCCGCTTATTCTGCATCCTTCATTAAGTATGGTTTGAATCAAAATTCAAAATCCATTTGATTTATTTGAGATATGTATTGGCTGAACCATGACTCTTCAAAGCAGATTGGTGCAGAGATGAGTAATGTTTCAGATGAAAGTGTTTGAATTGTTTTGTCAGATTTATGAATGAGTTGAACCTAAAAGAGACTGTAGATGAATGATTGACAGCTTGTGTACCCGAAGAACGTATGCTCTGTTGTAAACTCTCTAGTGCGCTGCCTATCATGTGAACTCTTTCAGTGGCGTATGTGTACAGGTATAGTGGAAACCAAAGTGACCTTGTGCAGAGGTTATGAATTACTGGTTTTGATCTATGGCAGGTCCTTAACGAAACATAAGGAAAAAATAAGAGCTCATTTCACAGACCATTTTCAGTTTTTCTGAATACATTGTGTATAGGTATGTGTTTAAGTAATATTACATTTTTCTTTAATTGTATCAACTATTTTTAAAAATAGATATCATTCATGAAAAATAATAATTATTGAATATAATGCACGATTATTATTATGCATAGATTGTTTCTGAAATTTGCATTTATTTACGGAGAAAATAACTCTTACATTTACATTTAGTCATTTAGCAGACGCTTTTATCCAAAGCGACTTACAATAGTCGAGGAGACAATGAAGCGGTAAATAGCCGATACAACAATAGGTTAACAACTTAAACTTTAAAATAACTTTAAATTATCTCTCTATTATTCTGACATAACTCACTGCAAAGAATAAAGTCTATAGTAATTTAAAATACTTTCGTTTAACTTTTACATTTTTCATATTTGTGAAATGTATGTAGAAAAAGTTTATATACATATTATTTCGTGAGAAAACCTGAACTGAAATCAATGAAAAGTTGGAATGTTCTTTCCTCTGATTTCATGATGTGATGATTCATCAATTGCTTCGTCAAAGTCTAAGCGCGTTCTTTACTCCAGGAACGATCACTTAAAATAGTCCATGAAACGTTCTATAGATGTAAATGTCAAATTTTAATAGTCCATTATCCCAGAACACCTCATAATGCAGATAGAACACTTTATTGTGTTGTCTTAAGTTTGACATGAGCTGAATTCTGCAATGTTCTCTTGATCAATTCTATAAATGACTTTTTTTCGTGGCGGCAGGTGTGCAGTCACAGCTGGATTTATCCTCTGGATAGAAACTAGTTTGTCAGAGCTGTTTTTTCAAGCATTGTGTCTCCATTTCCCTTCATTTTCTTCAATCCCCATTAGATTGAGTTTTGTTTGTTCATTGTTTTCATTCAAGACAAAGGTTTGGCTTTTTTGAGCATCACTTTAGACATGCTCTCCTTCTGTGAATAAAGCACACAGCTGCTGTGAGCTCGTGATGATGTGTGAGGCTTCAGACTTGCTGAAATCCTCGTGGTCACAGTTCTCCAGGTGTATTTATTAACAGAATTTCACATTTCCTCCTGAACATCAACTGTGTTCCACCGAGAGGCTGCGGCAGTTTCTGGATGGAGGGATGTTTTTTGTTAACATAATGAAACTTATTTTAACAGAAGTCAAAGTCAAATCTATTCACTGAATGCAATTAAGGGATAACAGATGGTTGGGCTCTGGATTTATGCATTTACATTACATTCATTGATTTGGCAGACACTTTTATCCAAAGCGCCTTAAAATTATATTATGCAGATGCCTTTTATCACTGCAGAGCAAGTGTGGGTTAAGTACCGTACTCGAGGGCACTTCTGACAGTGTCTTCTGAGACTCCGAACCCGCAACCTTCTGCTTACAAACCCAACTCTCTAACCACCAGACCACATTTCATTATTTTATACTGTAAAAGGAAATCTTGCCATCAAGCAGAGCGAGAGAGAAGGAGAGATAAAGAGAGTAAGAGAGAGAGAGAGAGAGAGAGAGAGAGAGAGAGAGAGAGACCAGAGAGAGAGAGAGAGACCAGAGAGAGACCAGAGAGACCAGAGACCAGAGAGAGAGAGAGAGACCAGAGAGAGAGAGAGACCAGAGACCAGAGAGAGAGAGAGAGAGAGAGAGACCAGAGACCAGAGAGAGAGAGAGACAGAGAGAGAGACCAGAGACCAGAGAGAGAGAGACCAGAGAGAGAGAGAGAGACCAGAGAGAGAGAGAGACCAGAGAGACCAGAGAGAGACCAGAGGGAGAGACCAGAGAGAGAGACAGAGAGAGACCAGAGAGAGAGAGAGAGACAGAGAGAGACCAGAGAGAGAGACCAGAGAGAGACCAGAGAGAGAGAGAGACAGAAAGAGACCAGAGAGAGAGACCAGAGAGAGAGACCAGAGAGAGAGAGAGAGAGAGAGAGAGAGGAGGGGCTTTGATAGGATACAATGATCTTTACTCAAGTACTTTGTTTGTAGATTTTTTAATGAATGTCAGACAATGTCTACAGTAGAATCTTAAAACAGATCTTTATATTTTGAGAAATATCTCGGTGGTTCAAAGATCAATGGGGTTCACTTGCTAACTTTCTTCAAAATATCTTCTTTTGGTTTCTACAAAAGAAATAAAGTATTTTTAGGGTAATATCTTAGGTTTAATGATCCAGTTAAAGTTTGTAGGCACACACATCTTATTGTCTTGTGGTTACAGGGAAGCTCTATGAAGGTGTTTTACAACATTCCTCAAGAAAGATAATGTGTCAGGAGACCTTTAAAGTGAATTATAAACCCTCTTACATTAGCATCTGCAAGTGAAGGCCAGCGGTCTGATGATTTACTGTTGACTCTTTTTTAATCCGACCGGGATAACAGACAGCAGACGTGTTAGAACTGAAAATCACACATGAAACCTATTCTAAAATATTTATTCTTAAGATTTAATAGAAATAAATACAAGAAAAACATTCTCATTTTTCTTTGAGACTGTCAGTAACAGTGTCAGTGATTGTTACCGTTGTTAGGAAAGAACAACCTCTCAACTACAATGTTTCTCATTTAAAACGGCTCGGACCTGCTTTACGACAACAGACTAGACATGAACTTTTAACTAACATCTCCAGCTGGTCACCTGAAAGAGTTTATAACTCAACTGGAAACACCAGCAGAAGAATGGACCGAGGACAGACAGAATGAGTGACAGACGGAGAGACAGAGTCAAAGACAGACGGACGGATGAACAAACAGACAGACAGACCGAGGGCAGACAGAATGAGTGACGGACGGAGAGACAGAGTCAAAGACAGACGGACGGATGAACAAACAGACAGACAGACCGAGGGCAGACAGAATGAGTGACGGACGGAGAGACAGAGTCAAAGACAGACGGACGGATGAACAAACAGACAGACAGACCGAGGGCAGACAGAATGAGTGACAGACGGAGAGACAGAGTCAAAGACAGACGGACGGACGGATGAACAAACAGACAGACAGACCGAGGGCAGACAGAATGAGTGACGGACGGAGAGACAGAGTCAAAGACAGACGGACGGATGAACAAACAGACAGACAGACCGAGGGCAGACAGAATGAGTGACGGACGGAGAGACAGAGTCAAAGACAGACGGACGGATGAACAAACAGACAGACAGACCGAGGGCAGACAGAATGAGTGACAGACGGAGAGACAGAGTCAAAGACAGACGGACGGACGGATGAACAAACAGACAGACAGACTGAGGGCAGACAGAATGAGTGACGGACGGAGAGACAGAGTCAAAGACAGACGGACGGATGAACAAACAGACAGACAGACCGAGGGCAGACAGAATGAGTGACGGACGGAGAGACAGAGTCAAAGACAGACGGACGGATGAACAAACAGACAGACAGACCGAGGGCAGACAGAATGAGTGACGGACGGAGAGACAGAGTCAAAGACAGACGGACGGATGAACAAACAGACAGACAGACCGAGGGCAGACAGAATGAGTGACGGACGGAGATACAGAGTCAAAGACAGACGGACGGACGGATGAACAAACAGACAGACAGACCGAGGGCAGACAGAATGAGTGACGGACGGAGAGACAGAGTCAAAGACAGACGGACGGATGAACAAACAGACAGACAGACCGAGTGCAGACAGAATGAGTGACGGACGGAGAGACAGAGTCAAAGACAGACGGACGGATGAACAAACAGACAGACAGACCGAGGGCAGACAGAATGAGTGACGGACGGAGAGACAGAGTCAAAGACAGACGGACGGATGAACAAACAGACAGACAGACCGAGTGCAGACAGAATGAGTGACAGACGGAGAGACAGAGTCAAAGACAGACGGACGGATGAACAAACAGACAGACAGACCGAGTGCAGACAGAATGAGTGACGGACGGAGAGACAGAGTCAAAGACAGACGGACGGACGGATGAACAAACAGACAGACTGACCGAGTGACAGACTGACAAATGGGACTGACAACTGCATTGATGGTTGGTTGGATAGATGAAGAGGTAGACAGAAGGATAGACAGGAGTCTGATGGACAGGCAGACAGATGAATAGATACAAAAATGGATGGATGGATGGATAAATGAATTGATGGATGTATAGATAGATTCAAAGATAAGTAGATATATAAATGTATAAATGTTTTACAGATATAAATAAATAGGACACATGTAAACAGCATACACGTATAAATAAATCTGGAGATGTGTCTTGAGACACTGCCGTGGTGATGGATGAATGACGGTAGTCTTTTATTTTACCGTGTTCTTCTGTAAATGTTGTGATTGAATGTGCTCACTCATCTATACATCTGCACATCTGCACATACATCACATCAGTGTGTTTTAAACTGATCTGTGTATGTGAAACAGTGATGTAAACACAGATGTAATCTGTGATTGGCTCACACTAGTTCCACCTCTCCGTGTTCATGTGCTATAAAAAGCACTGAAGTCTTGTCCCTGTGGTTAGTCGTGAGCCCTCACAAACACACACTCATGTTACACACAATGGTGGATTTCTCTGAGAAGTACCTGGAAAGGTAAGAATGAAGCGTCGTCCTCTGCTGCTGTGAGCTTTCTCTCAGTAATGAGACGAGGGACACAGGGAAGGGAAAATAGAAATCAGACTTGAGTTTAGAGAAGACAGAAATAGATCAGAGAGCTGGAGTTCATATCTCATGAGGTTTGTTGGGGACAGGGACTGCTTCTGTCTTCTGATGTTAAGACTTTAACTTCTGCTGAAGTTAGTTGTTGCGTGGAAGTGTCGGTACTGTATGTGTGTGTGTGAGTTTATCTCTGCAGTTTGGAGATTTTGTTCCGTGGAAAAGCAAAAAAAAGCATTTGGTGGATTCTGTAAGAAGATGGTTTCATCGTGAAACAAAAATACATCTACGCAATTTCTTTTAAATAAGTATTCCTATTATTGCAATGGTGGAAAAAGAATGAAAAAGAATT
>CM065666.1:2081785-2094285 GCA_033220385.1 Triplophysa yarkandensis
GCATCTGTTTGATGAATCTGACCCTATGAAGTCAGAGAGAAGCCCCCAGGGTCATGCATACCTTCTGACTTCAAGCAGCTCAACTTTTAATCTCATGACGTCGGCCAGTGATGCATCTTCCTCTGCGGTTATTGTGATGTGTGTGTTATCAGCAGGCTCTCATTGAAACGGAAAGGTGCTCTTATGATGGGAAGAGGCCACGCTTCCTTCCTTTTTATTTTTGGATCCTCTGTTTCCACATTAGTAATATGCTTAAATAAATAGTGCAGCTAAAAATATTCACACCATTTGGTTGTGCCTGAATATGACTTTCTTTAGTGGATTACAAAAGAAGATATTTTGAGAAATGTCTCCGTGGTTTTGCGTTCATACCGTTGAAGTCGATAGGGTTCAGTGTGGTTTTGTTAGAAACATTTTTCGAAATGTCTTCTTTTGTGCTCTGCAGAAGTCAACATTTTTTTTGCAGGTTTGACATGGCAGGAGACTGAATACACGATGACGGTTTCGTGCAAATCCTTTAAGGAACAGTATAGTGTATGATATGAAGGATTGAAGCTGTGTTTATATACAGAACAGATGGCGTTAAAGATGACGTAAAGATAATGGATGAAAAGTCAACACACATGTTATGATTTTACTGCAGATGCTTTCTCACTGAAGCTTGAGGACGTCATGTGTCAGGTTTTGTGTTTCAGCTCGAGTCACTCCAGGCATTCTGAAGCACATATATATATATATATATATATATATATATATATATATATATATAAAGTAATGCAAATAAAAGGAAATATTTATAAAATAATATTATTTAAATGACGTCTCAGTTGAGAGTGAATAAGAGTTGTGATGTTCATGCGATGACTCAGGTTTGGCGCTCTCTCGTCTTCAGTGGAGGCTGCCGTTGCCATGGTTTCCTTTGTTTATCCCTCCAATAACATTTCCCCCTTCTCTGCCTCTTTTTCCCCTCTCCTCCATCAGATGGGCTGGCTGCGTTCAGAGCTTTCCTGCGCACTGAGTTCAGCGAGGAGAATCTGGAATTCTGGCTGGCCTGCGAGGATTACAAGAAAGTTAAATCTCAGTCCAAGATGACATCTAAAGCCAAGAAAATCTTTGCAGAATACATCGCCATCCAGTCCTGTAAGGAGGTGAGCGTGTTAACGGTTTAACATTAAGCAAGCACAACTTAAAACACATCCCATAAAAAAGAAAAGTTCTTATTCTTTTGTGAATGAAGCCGTTGAGTTTTTGTGAAAACTTGAACGTCAGATTCACAGAACCGCAGTTTTAGCTTTAAAAGAGTCTTTGTGTGTTAAGAGTGAAATTAAATTCAGAGGAAATGACATCATTCCTGACAAATGAATTCCTGCCGCTCCAGCGCATGTGTTTTCAGTTTTCTTTTTCAAACTTGGAAAGTAATGTGGAAAGATATCCAGAATGAGCAGCTCTTTCCAGCAGTCCACCTCCAGTTTATTTCAGGCCGAGCTGTTTTTAGTTTGCTTTAGTCAGACTTTGGATTTGTGAGACAAAGTCCAAATTATAGACGTTCCTGCCTGAGAGAGAGAGATGGAGAGAGAGAGAGAGAGAGAGAGAGAGAGAGAGACCAGAGAGAGGAGAGAGAGAGAGAGAGAGAGAGAGAGAGAGAGAGACCAGAGAGAGGAGAGAGAGAGAGAGAGAGACCAGAGAGAGAGAGAGAGAGACCAGAGAGAGAGAGAGAGAGAGAGAGAGAGAGAGAGAGAGAGAGAGACCAGAGAGAGAGACCAGAGAGAGAGACCAGAGAGAGAGAGAGAGAGAGAGAGAGACCAGAGAGAGAGAGAAAGAGAGACCAGAGAGAGAGAGAGAGAGAGACCAGAGAGAGAGAGAGAGAGACCAGAGAGAGAGAGAGAGAGAGAGAGACCAGAGAGAGAGAGAGAGAGACCAGAGAGAGAGAGAGAGAGACCAGAGAGAGGAGAGAGAGAGAGAGAGAGAGACCAGAGAGAGGAGAGAGAGAGAGAGAGAGACCAGAGAGAGAGAGAGAGAGACCAGAGAGAGAGAGAGAGAGAGAGAGAGAGAGAGAGACCAGAGAGAGAGACCAGAGAGAGAGACCAGAGAGAGAGAGAGAGAGAGAGAGAGACCAGAGAGAGAGAGAAAGAGAGACCAGAGAGAGAGAGAGAGAGAGACCAGAGAGAGAGAGAGAGAGACCAGAGAGAGAGAGAGAGAGAGAGAGACCAGAGAGAGAGAGAGAGAGACCAGAGAGAGAGAGAGAGAGAGACCAGAGAGAGAGAGAGAGAGAGAGTGTGTGTGTGTGTGTGTGTGTGTGTGTGTGAGAGAGAGAGAGAGACCAGAGAGAGAGAGACCAGAGAGAGAGAGACCATTGAGAGAGAGACCAGAGAGAGAGAGAGAGAGATGGAGAGAGTGAGCGAGAGAGAGAGACAGATGGAGAGAGTGAGCGAGAGAAAGTGACGGAATTTTTTATAAAAAAGCTTTTTTATATTTTTATAATTAATAGTTTTTTTACTTTAGTACTTTAAATGTGATTTCTCCATTTTAATGTTGATTTATACTTTTATTATTATTATTGCTACACATATTGTTTCCATTTTAACTACTTTCATTCATGATCATGTATCAATCTATTAATATTTCTACTAAACAAAACATTTCAAACGTTTAGTTTTTATATTTATATTTCAAATATAATGATACATAATAATTATGTGGTTTGTAAAACAATCTGAAGGTTTCACTGCATACAGTACTTTCACAAACTTTATTAAATCCTGTCATTTGGGACTAGTCTGAAAGCTTGTTGACTTGAATGTTTGATGTTATTGTGTTGTTTGTCCTGCAGGTGAATTTAGACTCATACACCAGAGAGCACACTAAGGAGAACCTGCAGAACATTGATCGCTCGTGTTTCGATCTGGCCCAGAGGAGGATATACGGCTTGATGGAGAAGGACTCGTACCCTCGATTCCTGCGCTCGGAACTCTACGTGGACTTAGTGAACCAAAAGAAGTCCAGCAGCACGTCGACGTCCTCCTCCTCGTAAGACGACGGAGAGAGAGACTGTAGAATCTAGCATGGGAAAGATTTCTTCACATAGCGTCATGTTCTCATCAGCCGCTCTGTCCAGCAGCGAGAGGCGAGAGAGAGGACGGTTACAGACGCGGTGACCGCCAGAGGTCGCAACGCTGGTTATTCTCATTCGCATCACATTTATTTCCTCAAGTACTGGAGAGAACTACAAGGACTGTGTTTGTCTCCTTCAACACAAAGATGGTCGGGTACTGTTCTGCTTCCAGCACTGTTGGTACGGCCGACGTCTCAATCCTGCGGTGTCGGGCATACGTACGGTGCTTGAGAAACTTCATCTCTCTTAACGACACAAAACATGAAGAAACGCCAGAGAGGAATGGACCAAACCATTGGGTCCATAAAGAGACTGTAGAAAACATGCTCGGCTGCATCTATATAGCCAATAAGCGATTCATCGTAGCTTCATTTTAAGAACGGATCAGATTCTCAGGACATTATGGCACTCAACTATGAAGCTTGTTTCATTTTCTTTTCTTCACATGGACTGATGCACTCCATTGATTCACGAGGTCAGTTAGGATCTGGCCTTATATATGTTGATAAGACTTTGCTTGTACAAAAATGTACATCTTATTTATTAAGAAATCTCACTGGTCGCTTTGTCCATTGCACTCGGCCTCCTTCCTCCCGTCCCCTTCCGTCCATCCTGATATAAGTGCAATATGTTGAATTATTTTTATTCCTTCGCTTATCTTATCGATAAGTTTTACCAGAATGATGATGGATTGATCTCCGCATTAAATTTATTGTAAGAGTTACGGTTGGCGTGAGAATGTGGGCTGAACGTTTCCCTGGCAGCAGGCCGCCGGGTTAAAAGATGTATATATAATTCTTAAAAAAAAACAAGAATAAAAAAGATCAAAACAAAAGGTTTCGTGGCTCTACGTATGTAAATATAAGTAGACACATCGTTCTTAACGAATATCAAGATTAAGAGAAGTATTTGATCAGTTTTACTGTTTACAGATCTAACGCATCTCCTGACATAGCAACAGAGAATAGAGATTTATAAAGCCAGTGTCATCACAACTACAAATAAAACATACAGCTGGTTATAAGGTACATCACTGACTCCTGTGTTATTTACTTCATCATTTACATTGAAGGAAATCATCAAATACAAACCTTTTTATCAATTAATAAAGATTATTATAAGCATGTGCCAGACTAAAGGTTTATACTGAAAACGGGTACAGAAAAGTTTTTCTGTACCACACACACATGAAAACATTGTCAAGCGTTCATCATCCCACATGTCACACAGTAACATCTATAAATCAATATTTTATGTTTATGACAGTATCTTGAGTCCGATTGGTTGTAAAAACCGTTAAAACACTTTTGTTTTTTCTCTGAAACCCATTTTTAAATGCTGTTGCCATGTAAACGACAGACAGAAAAGTTTCCTGTTATTAAGGGTCTGGAAGAATGAAGTAATGAGTCATTATAGCTAAAAATATGAACATGTATGTGAGGGCGGACCGACCCAAGTTTCAGTTCTGTGGAGTTCTGTCCGATTCTAACATGAGCAAACGTCTTTTTCATTTGAAAGATTTTTGTTTCTTGGAAGTCTTTCGCTCGTTCGTTCTAAAAGTCCTCTCGGCGATAAACATGAAGGATCAGACATGGACCACGAGCATTTTCCGGCTGTACTTCAGAGAAGGGTTCTCTGCGTGAGCTTTCTTTAAAGCTTCTCCTCTCTTGATATCTCGACACTGTAAATAGCAGCAATTGAGTTTCTCTTCAGTGAGTTGCTAAGGAAACATCGCCTCCCCCTTCACCCAAACATCCAGATCCTCCATCTCTCTGCCAACCTGACGGGTCGAGAGCTCTTTAACAGGAGCGGTGTCACCATCATCTGTCTGTCTGCGAGTCAAACACACAGTAGAACAAAAGTCCGATCATCATTTGATTAATATTAGTCGCTGTCATGGTGACATGTGTTCCAGGGCACCGTCTTTCGGTCTTTAGGGTGGTGATTTTGTGCCAAAGGAGAACATTCAGAAACCTTGGCCAATCTTTAACATTGTTACAGTAATGGTAAAACACCATTTTATAAACATATGTCTTGCTACGCATGTTAAAAAATGATTTTTCATTTTAAATAAACACAAATGGGGTTTTAATAAGGTTTAGGGAACATAAAATATTCGAAGATACTTTTTGTGTCACTTCGGAGACCCCTGATCTAACATAAACACATACATTGATAAAATAATCTTGACTGATATATAATAATGACTGATCCAGGTCTAAAGATCTACATTTACATTTACATTTTGTCATTTAGCAGACGCTTTTATCCAAAGCGACTTACAATAGTCGAGGAGACAATGAAGCGGTAAATAGCCGATACAACAATAGGTGAACAAGTGCTACAACAATGTTACCAAGTTACACGGAGAGAGAAGTTACAAAAGTGTTTTTTTTTTTTTTTTTTTTTGATAGAGTGAGTAGTTAGAAAAGAAGTGAGTTAGTGAGTTAGGTGTAGCCGGAAAAGATGAGTTTTTAGGAGTTTTTTAAAAACTCATCTCATGTGTTGGTTTAGATAATATTCTTCTTTTTGGATGTCTTGAGTTGATCCTTCAAGTTTTTGCCTCCGGATCTGTTCACATACCTGAATCATACCATTAACAGTCATGATGTTGTCGGTTTTTCGGGAGGTTCTCCGACATATCTCTTTTAAATATAGATTAAATATATTCAGTGGCATACAATTGTTCATGAAATCTTTATCTGTGAAATTGGGAGGAATTTTACAAAATAAGAGAAATCAAACAAAATATTTTTTTCTCAGTACTGACTGTATGGTTTTGAGATCCATCCTTTCAAAACTGAGGATGACAACTATTAAAAAAGATCAAAAATATCCTGATGCTACAGAAGTAAACACAACTTTTGAACCGGTTAAAGAGGGTTGTTTATTTTATTGAAATATCTTAATTGTTCATTTAGCCCTGCGTACAGACAAACATCATATACTTGAATATTTCCCGAAACATAAATGAAGAAGAATTGATCTAAATCTTCAAAGTCAAAACATTAATTTTGTTTTTGCTCAAATGATTTACATTTCACACATTCTGAAAGGCAATGCTTCTTAACTGGTTTGGCCATGGGACCCAAATTTTGACATGGTCACCGTGGCACCCAACATTATTGGGACTTTAATAAAGCAGATGTATTTTCTGGGATGTTTGGTTTCTTAATGTCATTTTAGTTCAGAAAGTTGAATACTTTCTTGTTAGAGCAGTTCACTACATATAAAACACTGAGGTTTTGAGCCTTTTCTCTTTTTTTTAACCGTTCTGTTGTCGTACACATTTCAGAAGAAGTGTCCAGTGTGAGCTATATATGTAAAAATGTATTTTTTGTGTGTTTTTATGACCACGCACTCCTCGACCCATTGAAAACGGTCCCACTACACACTTTTGGGTTGAATAAAACTTCTGCAAGAAGTCTTCAAACTTTAACATTCCACTGAGCAATCAAAAACTATTCTGTCTCTCTGTCCTGTACTCTAGTGTTGGTATAGATAATAAGATGTATTTATCAGACTTCACTCTTTCTGTTTAAGCATTATGTATCACAAAAACATTAAACGAAAAAAAAAAATCTAATCTTACAATTAAGTGACATATATTTACATTGGAGCGGTCAAAACAATTAATAGTGATTAGTCGAATTGAAAACAAAAGTTTATTTTACATAATTCGTGTCAAATGTAACACATATTACATTTCATTTGGATTGTTTAAATTTACAAACATATGTTTAAATATTTTCTAATCAAATATATACGTTTGTGTTAGTGTTTGTGCACATAAATTAGAAATGAATATGCACAGAACACAGATATACATGATCTTATTACAAACTATTATTCTCTATGTGATATTAAACACAATTAATCATATCTAAAAATAAAAATCTGATCATTTACAGACAGTCAGACAGAAGTTGTGATGACTGCAAAGAATAAATGAAGGCATGAGGTCACTAGGCAGTCAATGGAAGTTCATAAGACCGGACGTTTGTCATATTTAATTTATCCTATAATTAAGTTTATTAGTCTGACCACTAATGTTCAGGGAGGATCTGAAAACTGCGTCATTTTTGTTCTTGCAGATCATAACTGAATCTCCCAGACTGAACTGACGAGAGGTCACGTCTGTTACTCGACAGACTGACGCTTTTCACTCTTTAAAGAACAGCTGATCTAAAAAATATACACACATGAACACAGAATGGTTTAGGCGTTAAAAGGTTATCTCACGTGACTTTGACAATTTAGTTTAATAAATCATGTTTCGATGTAATTGGCTGTTTAGATTTAAACTTTTTGTATTAAAAATCGGTAAATTCATATCATATGATTTTAACATAATATATTTTTAGATATAACATCAAATTTTGTCTCATTGTTGGGTTTTTTCGGTTACGAGGAATCCGTGTTCATTAAACCCTATTTGTCACCTATCACACGATTCCATTAACCCGCCGGATGACGTCAGCGCGAGTCATTGCCGTGGAAACCCGACACTATTTTTAAAGAAAGCAAATAGACAGAAATATCCAGTGTGATGCACATGATAACATCTGCGATGTCACAACAAATGTTTAAAACTTCATATCAGATTAAAAACATTGAATCATCACTGAACTATTTATTTGTCCTTTATTTTTAACGGATGGCTTGAAGTTTTCAGACATTTCAAATTCAAAGCAGACATTAAAATAAAACTTAAGTCAAGTCTACATCATAACTGAGATTTAATGTATATGTGTATTTCAGATATTTCTCTTAAGAAAAGAATCAGAAATCTCACAAATATTTTATATTAGAAAACACATCTAAGAAATAATATTTTCCCCTGTCTGGTGAAGTATGTCTTGAGTGGTTGGTGTTCTGTCATTGTGGCCCTTTTTCTCTGATGTCTTTGGTCTGACGTAAAGAAATAAGAGGAAATATTTATTACAGTCATGTGGGCTTTTTCACTAGTTTCTGGAGTGTTTTTTATATTACACACTCATACTGTATGTTATGATCCATCTTAGCAACTAACTTCAAAACACAGTTTATAGACTTAGATGCGTGACATTCACGAGAGAAAATGTTTATAATCTTGGCGTTATGATGTCATTTTATCCAACTTTCCGTGAATGGTTGATCATATATAAAACTCAGTTTGACCCACATGTTAAACACATTCACATGGTAAATACTACAGTAAAATGCTGTGTAGTGTAGTATACCATAAGATTTTAAATCACAGTACAGTAGTATACTATAAGATTTTAAATCGCAGTACAGTAGTATACTATAAGATTTTAAATCGCAGTACAGTAGTATACCATAAGATTTTAAATCGCAGTACAGTAGTATACCATAAGATTTTAAATCGCAGTACAGTAGTATACCATAAGATTTTAAATCGCTGTACAGTAGTATACTATAAGATTTTAAATCGCAGTACAGTAGTATACCATAAGATTTTAAATCGCAGTACAGTAGTATACCATAAGATTTTAAATCGCAGTACAGTAGTATACTATAAGATTTTAAATTGCAGTACAGTAGTATACCATAAGATTTTAAATCGCAGTACAGTAGTATACCATAAGATTTTAAATCGCAGTACAGTAGTATACCATAAGATTTTAAATCGCAGTACAGTAGTATACCATAAGATTTTAAATTGCAGTACAGTAGTATACCATAAGATTTTAAATCGCAGTACAGTAGTATACTATAAGATTTTAAATTGCAGTACAGTAGTATACCATAAGATTTTAAATTGCAGTACAGTAGTATACCATAAGATTTTAAATCGCAGTACAGTAGTATACCATAAGATTTTAAATTGCAGTACAGTAGTATACCATAAGATTTTAAATCGCAGTACAGTAGTATACCATAAGATTTTAAATCGCAGTACAGTAGTATACCATAAGATTTTAAATCGCAGTACAGTAGTATACTATAAGATTTTAAATTGCAGTACAGAAGTATACTATAAGATTTTAAATTGCAGTACAGTAGTATACCATAAGATTTTAAATTGCAGTACAGTAGTATACTATAAGATTTTAAATCGCAGTACAGTAGTATACCATAAGATTTTAAATCGCAGTACAGTAGTATACTATAAGATTTTAAATCGCAGTACAGTAGTATACCATAAGATTTTAAATCGCAGTACAGTAGTATACCATAAGATTTTAAATCGCAGTACAGTAGTATACCATAAGATTTTAAATCGCAGTACAGTAGTATACTATAAGATTTTAAATTGCAGTACAGTAGTATACCATAAGATTTTAAATTGCAGTACAGTAGTATACTATAAGATTTTAAATCGCAGTACAGTAGTATACTATAAGATTTTAAATCGCAGTACAGTAGTATACCATAAGATTTTAAATCGCAGTACAGTAGTATACTATAAGATTTTAAATCGCAGTACAGTAGTATACCATAAGATTTTAAATTGCAGTACAGTAGTATACCATAAGATTTTAAATTGCAGTACAGTAGTATACTATAAGATTTTAAATCGCAGTACAGTAGTATACTATAAGATTTTAAATCGCAGTACAGTAGTATACCATAAGATTTTAAATCGCAGTACAGTAGTATACCATAAGATTTTAAATCGCAGTACAGTAGTATACCATAAGATTTTAAATCGCAGTACAGTAGTATACTATAAGATTTTAAATCGCAGTACAGTAGTATACTATAAGATTTTAAATCGCAGTACAGTAGTATACCATAAGATTTTAAATTGCAGTACAGTAGTATACCATAAGATTTTAAATCGCAGTACAGTAGTATACCATAAGATTTTAAATCGCAGTACAGTAGTATACTATAAGATTTTAAATCGCAGTACAGTAGTATACCATAAGATTTTAAATCGCAGTACAGTAGTATACCATAAGATTTTAAATTGCAGTACAGTAGTATACTATAAGATTTTAAATCGCAGTACAGTAGTATACTATAAGATTTTAAATCGCAGTACAGTAGTATACCATAAGATTTTAAATCGCAGTACAGTAGTATACTATAAGATTTTAAATTGCAGTACAGTAGTATACCATAAGATTTTAAATTGCAGTACAGTAGTATACCATAAGATTTTAAATCGCAGTACAGTAGTATACTATAAGATTTTAAATCGCAGTACAGTAGTATACTATAAGATTTTAAATCGCAGTACAGTAGTATACTATAAGATTTTAAATCGCAGTACAGTAGTATACTATAAGATTTTAAATCGCAGTACAGTAGTATACTATAAGATTTTAAATCGCAGTACAGTAGTATACTATAAGATTTTAAATTGCAGTACAGTAGTATACTATAAGATTTTAAATCGCAGTACAGTAGTATACCATAAGATTTTAAATCGCAGTACAGTAGTATACTATAAGATTTTAAATTGCAGTACAGTAGTATACTATAAGATTTTAAATCGCAGTACAGTAGTATACCATAAGATTTTAAATCGCAGTACAGTAGTATACTATAAGATTTTAAATCGCAGTACAGTAGTATACCATAAGATTTTAAATCGCAGTACAGTAGTATACTATAAGATTTTAAATCGCAGTACAGTAGTATACCATAAGATTTTAAATCGCAGTACAGTAGTATACCATAAGATTTTAAATCGCAGTACAGTAGTATACTATAAGATTTTAAATCGCAGTACAGTAGTATACTATAAGATTTTAAATTGCAGTACAGTAGTATACTATAAGATTTTAAATCGCAGTACAGTAGTATACCATAAGATTTTAAATCGCAGTACAGTAGTATACCATAAGATTTTAAATCGCAGTACAGTAGTATACCATAAGATTTTAAATCGCAGTACAGTAGTATACTATAAGATTTTAAATCGCAGTACAGTAGTATACCATAAGATTTTAAATCGCAGTACAGTAGTATACTATAAGATTTTAAATCGCAGTACAGTAGTATACTATAAGATTTTAAATCGCAGTACAGTAGTATACCATAAGATTTTAAATCGCAGTACAGTAGTATACTATAAGATTTTAAATCGCAGTACAGTAGTATACTATAAGATTTTAAATTGCAGTACAGTAGTATACTATAAGATTTTAGTATACTATAAGTAGTATACTATAAGATTTTAAATCGCAGTACAGTAGTATACTATAAGATTTTAAATTGCAGTACAGTAGTATACCATAAGATTTTAAATCGCAGTACAGTAGTATACCATAAGATTTTAAATCGCAGTACAGTAGTATACTATAAGATTTTAAATCGCAGTACAGTAGTATACCATAAGATTTTAAATCGCAGTACAGTAGTATACCATAAGATTTTAAATCGCAGTACAGTAGTATACTATAAGATTTTAAATCGCAGTACAGTAGTATACCATAAGATTTTAAATCGCAGTACAGTAGTATACCATAAGATTTTAAATCGCAGTACAGTAGTATACTATAAGATTTTAAATCGCAGTACAGTAGTATACCATAAGATTTTAAATCGCAGTACAGTAGTATACCATAAGATTTTAAATCGCAGTACAGTAGTATACCATAAGATTTTAAATCGCAGTACAGTAGTATACCATAAGATTTTAAATCGCAGTACAGTAGTATACCATAAGATTTTAAATCGCAGTACAGTAGTATACCATAAGATTTTAAATCGCAGTACAGTAGTATACCATAAGATTTTAAAATCGCAGTACAGTAGTATACCATAAGATTTTAAATTGCAGTACAGTAGTATACCATAAGATTTTAAATCGCAGTACAGTAGTATACTATAAGATTTTAAATCGCAGTACAGTAGTATACCATAAGATTTTAAATCGCAGTACAGAAGTATACTATAGCATTTTACATGGTAAGGTTGAAAAACCCTTTATTTTCCGCTCAGATTCTTCCGCTCATAACTGTAAAACCGGAATGCAGGCGTTTGAAAAGCTGTCGTACATGTGCAGGTTTAAATATAGCTCTCAGACATTAAAGCAAAGACGCTGCCCACAAACACAAGACATGTGCTCCAGATAAATCTATCCGGTCCGGAGAATTCTGTGCCAGATGTCTTTCAATTCATCTTCTCCTGAAACTTTAACACTCTTTAAGCTGTCAACATGAGACTTATCGACGAAATGTTGTGTTCACTGCCAAGAAACATTTTTTCACATTTCAGACAGAATTATTACCCATGACCAGAATAGTTTGAAAAGCATCCATGACAAACAGTCTCCGCAGTCCACGCTTAACTGAATAAAGCTGCTGAACTCAATCTACATGTCGAGATATGAGTGAGGAATTATGCTTATATCAAGCGTAATGTGGGCTTTTTAAAGCAAAGAAATAAAGGAAGATTTCACTTTAGTGTGCACAGAACTAGGGCCCTT